>WNGS01052365.1:9041376-9065508 GCA_020271785.1 Procambarus virginalis
CGATGCCATAGATACTGAAATGCCAACAAGAGAATATTTTAAGGACTTCACTGAGAAGGAAATTAGAAATTAGAATGAATCTACTTGAGAATGGTCCAGGACAGACCGAAACGTCGTCGTCCCTTCCCTTCTAGTGTGGGGTCTGGTCAACTTAGAAATGAAAGGTTAATGGGCAGATTAGTGAAAATAGAAGATCTGCTAACAAATTCCGAAGAATAGCTTTTCATTAGATAAAGAAATTTAAGTTCTAAACAGTAGAAATACCATTTTGCAAGGACACATTTTGCAGCAAGAGGAGGCAGTTGCCAGCTTGACAGGTAAGGTAAGGCCACGGGGAGAACAATATAGACATTCGTGAAAGAAAATGAGACATGGAAAATGAGAGAGAATGAATTTAAAGAAATAAACAAAAAGATAAATATGGACAAGAATTAAGAAAATTTAAAGAAATACAGGCCACTCAATATATAGAATTAGGCAAGGCATTTCTAAGAGAAAATTCATGAGCAACTCAAACAAAAGAAGTTACAAGAGGATTGGAAAACTACGAACGGGAATTTAAAGAAACACATGTTTCTTTAAGACGAAAGAAACAATAGAAGCAGTGTGTCTGGAAGCCAAGAACAGAAATAAGACGTAGGGCTCTGACATCAGGCTATAAGAAAAGAACTGGCGCCAGATTCACGAAGCAGTTACGCAAGTACTTACGGACGTGTATATCTTTCCTCAACCTTTGACGGCTTTGGTTACATTTATTAAACAGTTTACAAGCATGAAAACTTACCAATCAACTGTTGTTATTGTTATAAACAGCCTCCTGGTGCTTCGGAGCTCATTAACTGTTTAATAATTGTAAACAAAGCCGCCAAAGATTGAGAAAAGATGTACAGGTTCGTAGCTGCTTCGTGAATCTGAGCCCAGGTTATTAGCGGTAAATTAATGAGGGAGAACGACACACCAACAGATGAATATTTGGAAGGTTTCTCATTGTAAACAATAATGTAAGGTGGTTTTCTGGGCAGGTTAGTGATGACTGAGGACTTGTTGAGGGCTGTGATGACAGTCTCTCCCTCGTAGTCACTGTAGGAGGCCAGGCACTGTGACCAGTCTCTCTCCCTCGTAGTCAGTGTAGGAGGCCAGGCACTGTGACCAGTCTCTCTCCCTCGTAGTCAGTGTAGGAGGCCAGGCACTGTGACTAGTCTCTCTCCCTCGTAGTCACTGTAGGAGGCCAGGCACTGTGACCAGTCTCTCTCCCTCGTAGTCACTGTAGGAGGCCAGGCACTGTGACCAGTCTCTCTCCCTCGTAGTCAGTGTAGGAGGCCAGGCACTGTGACTAGTCTCTCTCCCTCGTAGTCACTGTAGGAGGCCAGGCACTGTGACCAGTCTCTCTCCCTCGTAGTCACTGTAGGAGGCCAGGCACTGTGACCAGTCTCTCTCCCTCGTAGTCACTGTAGGAGGCCAGGCACTGTGACCAGAGTCTCTCCCTCGTAGTCACTGTAGGAGGCCAGGCACTGTGACCAGTCTCTCTCCCTCGTAGTCACTGTAGGAGGCCAGGCACTGTGACCAGTCTCTCTCCCTCGTAGTCACTGTAGGAGGCCAGGCACTGTGACCAGAGACTCTCCCTCGTAGTCACTGTAGGAGGCCAGGCACTGTGACCAGAGACTCTCCCTCGTAGTCACTGTAGGAGGCCAGACACTGTGACCACAGTCTCTCGTAGTCACTGGAGGCCAGCAGATAACCCATGATTGTGAAGATACAATAAGTGCGCTCAGGTCTCCCTGTCCCTCCACAGGACTTTTGGGGCAAGAAGAAAGACTTCTTGGGCAGCAGACAGCGCCGCAGACGGTCGCAGACTGTTCCACGCTCCTACGTGTAGACGTGACAGCAGAGTGCAGACACATTTCAGTAAGTATATGAAGACCTTGTGATCCATAACATGTTTTGTTTTGTGTTGGATTCAAGTCCTACCATATTCTGGGAGGTTATTATGACCACAACAACAGCTTACAGTCCAACTAGCAATTATGGTGGGAAGCTAGCAGTAGCTGCTGACGGGGCTAGCAGTAGCTGCTGACGGGGCTAGCAGTAGCGGCTGACGGGGCTAGCAGTAGCAGCAGACAGGGGCTAGCAGTAGCAGCTGACAGGGGCAAGCAGTAGCAGGTGACAGGGGCTAGCAGTAGCAGCAGACAGGGGCTAGCAGTAGCAGCAGACAGAGGCTAGCAGTAGCGGCTGACAGGGGCTAGCAGTAGCGGCTGACGGGGCTAGCAGTAGCGGCTGACGGGGCTAGCAGTAGCGGCTGACGGGGCTAGCAGTAGCGGCTGACGGGGCTAGCAGTAGCAGCAGACAGGGGCTAGCAGTAGCGGCTGACAGGGGCTAGCAGTAGCAGCTGACAGGGGCTAGCAGTAGCAGGTGACAGGGGCTAGCAGTAGCAGGTGACAGGGGCTAGCAGTAGCGGCTGACAGAGGCTAGCAGTAGCAGCTGACAGGGGCTAGCAGTAGCAGCAGACAGAGGCCAGCAGTAGCAGCTGACAGGGGCTAGCAGTAGCGGCAGACAGAGGCTAGCAGTAGCAGCTGACAGAGGCTAGCAGTAGCAGCTGACAGGGGCTAGCAGTAGCAGCAGATAGAGGCTATCAGTAACAGCAGACAGGGGCTAGCAGTAGCAGCTGACAGAGGCTAGCAGTAGCGGCTGACAGAGGCTAGCAGTAGCAGTAGCAGCAGACAGGGGCCAGCAGTAGCAGCTGACAGGGGCTAGCAGTAGCAGCTGACAGGGGCTAGCAGTAGCAGCTGACAGGGGCTAGCAGTAGCGGCTGACAGAGGCTAGCAGTAGCAGCTGACAGGGGCTAGCAGTAGCGGCTGACAGGGCTAGCAGTAGCAGCTGACAGGGGCTTGCAGTAGCAGCTGACAGGGGCTTGCAGTAGCAGCTGACAGGGGCTAGCAGTAGCAGCTGACAGAGGCTAGCAGTAGCAGCTGACAGGGGCTAGCAGTAGCAGCAGACAGAGGCCAGCAGTAGCAGCAGACAGAGGCCAGCAGTAGCAGCTGACAGGGGCTTGCAGAAGCAGCTGACAGGGGCTAGCAGTAGCAGCTGACAGAGGCCAGCAGTAGCAGCTGACAGGGGCTAGCAGTAGCAGCAGACAGGGGCTAGCAGTAGCGGCTGACAGGGGCTAGCAGTAGCGGCTGACAGGGGCTAGCAGTAGCGGCTGACAGGGGCTAGCAGTAGCAGCTGACAGGGGCTAGCAGTAGCAGCAGACAGGGGCTAGCAGTAGCGGCTGACAGGGCTAGCAGTAGCGGCTGACAGGGGCTAGCAGTAGCGGCTGACAGGGGCTAGCAGTAGCGGCTGACAGAGGCTAGCAGTAGCAGCTGACAGAGGCTAGCAGTAGCAGCTGACAGAGGCTAGCAGTAGCGGCTGACAGAGGCTAGCAGTAGCGGCTGACAGAGGCTAGCAGTAGCGGCTGACAGAGGCTAGCAGTAGCAGCTGACAGAGGCTAGCAGTAGCGGCTGACAGAGGCTAGCAGTAGCAGCTGACAGGGGCTAGCAGTAGCAGCTGAAAGGGGCTAGCAGTAGCAGTTGACAGGGGCTAGCAGTAGCGGCTGACAGGGGCTCGCAGTAGCAGCAGACAGGGGCTAGCAGTAGCGGCTGACAGAGGCTAGCAGTAGCAGCTGACAGGGGCTAGCAGTAGCAGCTGACAGGGGCTAGCAGTAGCAGGTGACAGGGGCTAGCAGTAGCGGCTGACAGAGGCTAGCAGTAGCAGCTGACAGGGGCTAGCAGTAGCGGCTGACAGGGGCTAGCAGTAGCAGCTGAAAGGGTCTAGCAGTAGCAGCTGACAGGGGCTGACAGAGGCTAGCAGTAGCAACTGACAGGGACTAGCAGTAGCAGCTGACAGGGGCTTGCAGTAGCAGCTGACAGGGGCTTGCAGTAGCAGCTGACAGAGGCTAGCAGTAGCAGCAGATAGAGGCTAGCAGTAGCAGCAGACAGGGGCTAGCAGTAGCAGCTGACAGGGGCTAGCAGTAGCAGCTGACAGGGGCTAGCAGTAGCAGCTGACAGGGGCTAGCAGTAGCGGCTGACAGGGGCTATCAGTAGCGGCTGACAGGGGCTAGCAGTAGCAGCTGACAGGGGCTAGCAGTAGCAGCTGACAGGGGCTAGAAGTAGCAGCTGACAGGGGCTAGCAGTAGCAGCTGACAGATGCTAGCAGTAGCAGCTGACAGGGGCTAGCAGTAGCGGCTGACAGGGACTAGCAGTAGCAGCTGACGGGCTAGCAGTAGCAGCTGACAGGGACTAGCAGTAGCAGCTGACAGGGGCTAGCAGTATCAGCTGACAGGGGCTAGCAGTAGCAGCTGACAGGGGCTAGCAGTAGCGGCTGACAGGGGCTAGCAGTAGTGGCTGACAGAGGCCAGCAGTAGTGGCTGACAGAGGCTAGCAGTAGCGGCTGACAGAGGCTAGCAGTAGCGGCTGACAGAGGCTAGCAGTAGCGGCTGACAGAGGCTAGCAGTAGCGGCTGACAGAGGCTAGCAGTAGCGGCTGACAGAGGCTAGCAGTAGCGGCTGACAGAGGCTAGCAGTAGCGGCTGACAGAGGCTAGCAGTAGCGGCTGACAGAGGCTAGCAGTAGCGGCTGACAGAGGCTAGCAGTAGCGGCTGACAGAGGCTAGCAGTAGCGGCTGACAGAGGCTAGCAGTAGCGGCTGACAGAGGCTAGCAGGAACATCAGACCGGGCTAAACAACTGCTGGAAGTGTTTTAACAAATCATCTTAGTGCTGGAACTTGATATTGAAGCATTTGGGCTTCCTCAGGTTCCCGTCTGGAGCCCTGAAGGTCGTCAGACATGTGTGGCTGAACTCACCTCACCCTGGATCACCCAGGCTGTTATACCCCGGGATCAAGCCTAGATCAACCAGGTCTATATCGTATCCATATATGTCATATCCATATATAACACATGGCGATAATTAACAAAAACTGTCATTCAGTAAGTATTGTAATAAACTGGTAAAGTAATGAGGTGTTGTTCAATTATATAATAATTGTAAAAAATTGCAGTGTTAGAAAATAAAAAGAAGAATGAATTTTTGTAAACAAAACTAGTTGCAAATGCAATGAATATCAACAAATATGGTGTTACAATAATTATAAACAAGTATGGTGTTGTAATGTAATGAATACTATAGAAAAAGTTGCATTTCAACGTCTTGTAGTTTATTGAAAGTGTGTGATAATAGGTTTAAGATTGTTATTTACGAAAGTTAGTATTGTGATAAATCTTAAGGAAATGTTATTTTGTGTGAAAATGTTAAATTGTACATGACGCTATAATTTGAAACTGGCGCCACTAAGTGGCGTATTGTTTTCTAGATGTGTGCGCTTGCGCCAGATTATTATTTTTTTTTGTTTATTTAATATAAACAGCAATGTACTGCTGCCCTATTCTGTATGAAAGATTTCACAGCGTAGATCAAAATCTAGCTTTAAGTCATCTAATATCCACATCTCACAGGACGGTTCATGGAATGTAAGGCTGATCTATTTGCCTCCACTGGCAAAATCTGGGTTTTATTTTTTTTTATTAATACATTAGGTACATCTGCATTAGTGCAGCTACCCTAGACTATATGAAGTGGAGTACAGTGTGTCAAGAAAGCTAACTAGTTGATGCTAAGAAATCCCCATCACACAGGATGGTTAGTCATACAGAGGCATGTGATAAGCAGTCTGCACTGGCAGACTCCGGAAGCATTTTGAGGATATCATCAACACAAGCTTGAATAAGGTAGCAGTGGTAATAAAGTCCCCATCTCGCAGGATGGTTGGTCATACAGGGCCATATGTTCAGTAGCCTGCACTGGCAAATTTTGGGTACACTGTGAGGATATCTTCAAGAATACGAGAGTGAATAAAATAATTGCAAAGCTCCAGGTACCTCATGCCAACTGGTCTGAAAGGTCTAATAACTGGGCATTCAGTGATGTAGTGCGGGAGATCGTGCCGTAGTTCCTACTCACAGAGTTTGCAACTGGATTGCTCAGGATTGGGAGATCCGTCACCTGCAGCCACCTGCCACAGGTAACGGTAACCCAACCTGATCCTTGCAACCACTGTGTCGCACAGTCTAGTGGACGTTTTGTGCTGACCATAGATGTAGGTTTCAGATCTGAACAAATCATAGCTTTTTATACTAGTACTTTCAGGTCGTTGGGAGTCAGTAAGTTCTTTCCTATCAGATCTGAGTGTTTGGACCAATACAGTTTTGACAGCAGAGATGGGGATACCTAGATCTAATTCAACTTCAAACTTGTTACACGCTAATTTGGCTGCAATGTCCGTCTCATTATGATGGGTTATATTTATGTGTGAAGGTATCCATACAAAGGAAATTCGAGACCCTTTACTCTGTGCATCAATTAGGTCATTTATAATTGGGAGTATGAGGTTCTTGCTATCGTTCTTCCAAGAGAAGTTTTCGATTGCTTGAAGAGCAGACTTTGAATCAGAACTAGCAGCATTACACTTAGCTACCAGTACATTAAAAAACATTGGAGGGGGAATAATATTCTGTGATTCAAAATCTGGGTACAGCACAAGAATATCTTCCAATATTCCTGAGTGTATAAAGTAATTACAGAGCTCAAAGTACCTCATTCCATTTGGTTTTAAATCACTGATAACAGAGCAATCTGGAACAGAGCAAACTGATATAGTGTTAGAGAGTATATTTTATCTCTTGTTCTTATAGCTTACAATTACAATGTTCACCATTGGGAGATTCATTACCTGCAACCACCTGCCATATAGATATCGATATCCCAGCCTAATTCTGGCAATTACAATGTCACACTGTCTAGTGGATGTTTTATGCTGCCCGTACAAATACTTCTCGATTCTAAACATGTCATGGCCCTTTATACTCTTGCTTTCTGGCCTTTAAGTGGCAGTAACTGCTCTTCTGTCTTCCCTAATTTCCTGAAATATTGCGGCTTTTATAGCAGAGATTGGAATGCCCATATCCAACTCAATTTCAGGCTTATCACAGTTTTAGCTGCCTTGTGTGTACCATCATGCTGCACAATACCTACACGAGATGATATCATACAAATGAGGCTTTACTTTAAAAAAATATACTTAAAAAAAAGTATATAATTCTAATAATTGTAAATAGGAAAATATTTAATTTAGAAAAGTGTTGGAGCACAACGAAGAGCGAGTGAAAAGCAAGACGAACGTGTGTATTCACCTAGTTGCATTCACCTAGTTGTGTTTGCGGGGGTTGAGCTTTGCTCTTTCGGCCCGCCTCTCAACTGTTTACTATTCTTTTTTTCTCCACACCACACACACCCCAGAAAGCAGCCTATGACAGCCGACTAACTCCCAGGTACCTATTTACTGCTAGGTAACAGGGGCATTAAGGGTGAAAGAAACTTTGCCCTTTGTTTCAAGCCTGGTGCGGGAATCGAACCCGCGCCACAGAATTACGAGTCCTGGGCGCTATCCACGGCTACCAGACCCCCTTCTGTCTGTCTGTGTGTGTCTGTGGGGGGGGGGGGGATGCCGGGGCACATCCAGCACGACTGCTTTCTCCGCCCCTAAATCAACATGTCTGGTGGCAGTTGGGAAATACTCACTTTGTAGTGTGGCAGCCTCCGGGTGTTACTCCACTCCTACAGTGCCACTGTTCACTTAAAGGCACTCAGTCAAAAAGTTCACTTCACTTCACAAATCGCTCAGTTTACTTTAAACTCAAGTTACTCAAGGGAAAGTCCCTCACTCAGCCTTGTACCCAGAGGTGAGGTAAACCGGCCGTTCCCGGGTCTCCAATCTATACCTACAGGGGCTCTGGCCCGGGCTCCTTGTTGCAGATTTGCCCACCCCAAAAGTCGATAGCCTAGGTCGCCGCTCTGGCTAGTACTTTAATCAAGGTAATTTACATTGGTACAGTGGTAAGTAGCCAGTTTTCTTAATCGCGTTCAGTGTTCCAATCAGCCTCAGACAAACAATATAGAGAGTAAAGATAGGAATAAATCGAAATAATAAATAAGAGTATAAAATAGTTTACTGTATATCAAAGGCTTAGGGCTGAAAATATATTAACTGTCACTGTGTGGCAACACCCCGCGGTGAAACTCGGTAACACTGGCAACACTTCTCAATAATTACTAGGCATTTACTCTAAAGGTTTTCCAGTAAAGAATGTTACTATAAATCCTCTCACATAATAGTTGCCTTGATCGCCTCAGCAATGACACATCATTATTCATGAGCAAGCAAATTCTAGTGTATCACCAATTTATACATATACTTAAATGTATATATGCCTGCTCGCTCTTGCCACAAGAATATTAATCTGCGCTATAAAAACTATTTATTTTTCACTTCATCACACACAGGGAATTCAATCTACCTCACTACTGAATAACATTGGCTTCAGTCTTACCAGCCGGTTGCAGTTTCTGCTCCCACCAGGACACCTGTTTGGCTCCTGCAGAGTTCTTCAGCCCTTAGTAAAGTCAAGGATCTCTTCTCCCTCCCAGTTGATCGGCCGACGACTGATCTCCTCTGAAGATCCCACTGGTATTCTGCGAATGTTTTCCAGACTTTCGTCTATCTTCCACATTGATTACTGGTACTCTTCTCCCATGTAGAGGTGACGTGGCTGGGAAAGTTGTTTTGCCTCAGGGCTGCTGTGCTGCTGAGACACGTTGACAAGGATTGCCACCCTCTGCTTCCCACAGTATCCTCCACTTGCAACGGCCCGCGGGTCGACTCTCAATCCCCCAATACAGCCTCGTGAGACACACAGGTGTACACCAATGTCACGGAGCTTCTTGTGACCTGTCAGAGTCCAGCTCTCCAAATCTTCTCCTAGAAATTGACCGGTGACTCCTCTACGCTGCCCCTTGAGTACTGCTAAGCTTAACTTCCCGCCAGGTGATTTAAATTACACCTTCGTGGGACCGACGTGCGACACTTCCTGTCACGTTGTCCTCTAGGTGGCTAGTGACAGCTGGCGGCTTCGCGCCTAGAACGCTGAGGTCAAACTACGTCACGCCATGGGGTCGCTCTCTGATTGGTCAGATTGAACACACCCCTGCATCCGTTCAATCACATTTCCCCAAAATGAGGCGACTCCGTGTCATCGCATATGGAGTATTTTGGCGGGATTTCGTCGCCTCGTCTGGTCCTCTTCAGTATAATGTATTGAATTATATGCCAGGAGTGACTTATTACATCTTCTAGGAGAAGTTTTGTCGTGAAACTCAGCAAGGTGCAAGAATGTAGTGCAATAAAACTATTGGCAGTTGGAACCGTAGGTAGTTCCGTAGCCTGTGCCTCCACGGAACTGTACGGCATTCTGAGAACAGTCCTGTGTTTATAAGTTAGAATTGCTGTGAATACCAGGTGCAGTCCCGCACCTAATAGCACACGTGACGGAAGCCGCAGACGACATCGGGAAAAACAGAGAGATCATTTATCCCCATAACCCTAGAATATGGGGATAAATTATCTATACCTGTTCTAAGAAACATGTAAAATTCTCTCTTATTATTGCCGAAAATCTTTCTGTATATGAATATTTTTGCACTTATTTTCTCGTGTTTGATGTGACATAATAATACTGTGGAGAGTATATTAATTTCGGTGAAATTAAGTTTATGACAGAAGCCTAGTGACCTTCAGAGGTGAAGATTGCTATAATATCTGTTGTGTTAGTTCACATTACTATTCTGTGTTGGACATTTAAAGTAATGATTAATATCAGTCTGGCAGCGCTCCGTGGCGCAGTGGTAAGATACTCGCTTGGCGTTCCGCAAGCGCTTTGGCCTGGGTTCAAATCCTGGCCGGGGAGGATTGACCGGGCGCCAGGTTGTTAAACGATTCGGCGGGTCGTATTCCGGGGAAATTAGGGTTAAGGATCTGCCCGAAATGCTACGCGTACTTGTGGCATTAAACAAGAATGTAAAAACTCTTGTATATATCAATTAACAATTAAATATCGTGTACTAGAGGTCATAATTAATTTACTTCATTCACAAGTACCATCATACTTGAAGGTATTTGTGCTCAAAGGTAAATGATATTAATAATGTAAGAGCTAGTTTCAAAGATGCCCGGCCCCCAATCACTGCCGTTTTTTTTTTCAGGGAAATTCCTGCGCGGGCTCTAAGCCTCTGGCTGGCCCACTAAGTGTTGCTTGTTTCTGTTTTACTTGGGCGGAGTATGAGTATTTATGACTCGTATGGTCGCTTCAGTAAGATTTTGTTCCATGTGTTTAACAACTTCTTTTTGCTCTATTGAATCTAAGTTGAAATCTTAATGGGTTTGTAATTCTGCACTGTGTTAGATAATGTTCCAGTGGTCTGTCAGGCATTTCTCCACAGTGCTGACATTTCCTCTCATCTTCCGGAACCTGTAAGCCTATTTCCCATGCACATGGGTATCCAAGCCTGATGCGATGTAAGTGTACTACTGTTGCTCTACTGCTCCCTTTCATCAAACTAAGTGGTTCGTAGTTGGTGTAATTCTTGTACCAACCCGCAGATCCTGATGTTGCAACTGCTGTGTTGTGGTCACTGTACATCTTTTGCATTGCTCTGTTTCTAAATTACTTTCTTAATCTGTGATAGACTCTGTGGTATGTAAATGTCTACATTTCTTCTCTTAGTTGCAAGTTTTGCAGCTTCGTCTGTAATATCATTTTTTATTATTCCCACATGACTTGGCATCCAGTTGATAAGTACCCGTCGGCCTTGTCGTTTGAGTGTTTGTATTAATGATATGACATTTGTGATCAGATGGATGTTATCACATATGTGTTCTTGTTGCCAGGTTTCAATGGCTGTTCTCGAATCTGAATGTATGATAACATGTCGGTGTTCAGCAAGAGCATGTTCCAAAGCCTTTTGAATGGCTAGCATCTCTGTAAAATTGAACACCCATTTGAGAGTCTCCAACTATTTACAGTTTCCTGTTTTAACTGCAGCTCCGGTTTCTTGTCCCTGCTGGTCTACTGATCCATCTGTGAAGTATGTGAAGCTATCAGATGTCAAGTTTGCTTCTATATGCATCTGTGCAATATTACGTAGCAGATGAGGATTAGTCTGGTTCTTTTTTCTTTCAGGAGCCATAATCTTAAAGTCTGCTGGCAGCGATTCCCTGGCATGTCAAATCGCTGTTTGACATAACAAAGTCTGCATGTATTTCGTCGACACCCTTCTCAGTGACTGTGTTTGTTATATCGAATGTATTGATAGTGTTTATCGCACAATGGGTCCACCTGTTGCTATTGGAGGCTCTTCTGTCCAGAGTTAGTGCTCCAGTGATTATATCTTTAAGTGAACTAATTCTAGGTCTAGTCAATATCTTGGTCAGCATGCACGCAGCAATCCCTTTTACCCTTATTTCAATTGACGTTAGCTTGGTTTCTAGTCTTAGGTTCAGTATTTTAGTCCATCTGGGAGCTCCTGTTATGACTCGCATTGCATCGTTTTGAATAACCTCAACGTTTGCCCACTGACCAGGAGAAAGAGTGAGTAAGGCAGGCGCTGCACAATCAACTAGGGAACGAATGGCGTGTGTGTAAAAACATTTTTAACACTTTGTGTCTCGCTCCTAGACGCTCCTAGACGGGGCCCTGTGATTGCTCTCTTTATATTCTGTCGTGATTTTCCTTTCTCTTTCAGATATTGAATTTGCTTGTTGAATGTCATTTTAGAATCTATCCACACTCCGAGATATTGATATTGTGTAACCCACTGAAGGTTAATGTCTTGAATGCGTAGGTGCCTGTCTGGAGTGTTGCCGCCTAGTCTCATTGCCTTAGACTTCTGTGTAGATATTTTTAGCCCTAAAACGCTGCATTCAGATGTTACTTTATCTAATGCATCTTGTGCTTTATTTAGAAGTGAAGGACCTGTAATGACTAATGCTATATCATCAGTATAGCTTAGCAATTTAACCCCTTCTGTAAATGTCATGGTAACGAGGTTTTCTATAAGGATGTTAAAAATACTAGGACTGAGGACTCCTCCTTGTGGAGTCTCATTCTCATGCAAGTGGTAGTCCGACACTTGTCCTTGCAACTTTACTCTGGCATACCTGTGACTTAGGTAATATTGAATCCATGCAAAAATATTTCCTTTTACACCTTTTTTAACAACGGTGTGTAAAATTGCTTGCGGACTTGCAAGTTCGAATGCTTTTTCTAGATCAAGGAAGATCACTATAGCTGGACCTGAGTTAACTGTTCCTAGTAATGTTGCTATACAATTGGCAGTACCTACCCCTCTAGTGAAGCCAAATATGTGTTTATGCAGGTCTCCAGTCTTCCACAGTAGCCTATTTAAGACCATCCGTTCTGCAGTTTTACTAATGCATGATGCTAATGAAATGGGTCTGTAATTGCCAGGTTCTTTCGGCTTAGGAATCGGAATGATGTCTGCTTTCTTCCAAGAGGTCGGTAGTTTGCTTTGCTGCCAAGATGCATTGATGACGTGCAATATTCCTTGTTCTCCAGCAGGACCTTCATGTGCGATCATTGAGTATGTAATGTTATCAGCGCCTGGTGCAGTGTCCTTACCACCTTTTTTGGCTCTGATTAGTTCTTGTTTGGTGAAGGGACAGTCACATTCGTCATTTATAGCTATGCTCTCATGATTGACTTTCAACCTCTCTTGTTTTAATTGTTCTTGCTGCCTTCGGACCATTGCAGGAAGCTGATATGAAGCTGTTTTCTCTGCAAATTGGAGGGCAAGTCTCTCAGCCTCCTGCAATGGTTGAATACATGCCTGTGGTCGGGCCGGTCGACCTGATATGGTTTAATCTGACCCCATATCTTGCCAAGACTACTATGTTCATTTAGAGTTTGACACCACTCAAACCATCTTGACCCTTTACTTCTCTAGAAACTCGTCTTGCTTCAGACACCACCGCTCTTAGCAGAGTTCTTCCTTCTGGTGTGGGGTTTCTCTTTAGATGTTTTCTGAAGATGTTGACCCTGTGGTTCTGTTACCTCATTATTATAGAACCAATAGCTCTTTCGTTTTGTGTTTCCTGTGATAATGATTGGAATAGCTTTGTTTGTAGCAGCTGCAATGGCTTCCTGCAGATTGGTCTCGTGTATGTTCAAATCCTCAGGTGGCGTGTATGTTGCATACCATTTTTCATGTCCCTCTTGGTATATATTCCAATTGGTCTTCCTTAAATTCCACCTAGGTTGTGCAGGTGGTGTAGGAGGTCGTTCTATGTTTAGTGTTGTGACAGTAGCATAGTGGTCACTGGTGATCACCGGGTCTACTTCCCACTTCGCCTGATGCTTGAGTGCTGTTGAGATTAATATAAGATCAAGGGAACCTCCTAGAATGTGAGTGGGTTCCCCAGTGTTGAGAAGTGTAATCTCAGGTACTTCTCGCAGAGCTGCAGCTAAATGGCGCCCATCTGCATTGGCTGGCTCAGTCGCACCTAACTCTCGATGATGAGCATTAAAATCCCTAGCAATAATTACATTTTCCTGCGTGGCCAAAGCAAGCACTGCCTCTGCTTCTAGTTTACGTGTAGGGGGCTTGTAAACGTTGTATATGAGGAGCTCAATATTAGCCATATTCACTGTCACTGCTAATACCTTTACTCCATCCCCACATGAAACTGGGTCCATTTTCTTGCTGGGTATGGTGTTCATGACTAGGGTCATTAACCCTCTTTGTCTCCCCTGTTCATACGTTATAACATAGTACTGGTATCCAGCTAATATAAAGGATCTCGTGGCTGGAAAAGAGTTTCTTCCAAAACGATTATATCTGCTTTCATGCTGATTGCAGCCTCCTGAAGAGTGTGGTTTTTATTTCCAAGACCTTGTATGTTCCACTGCAGTATTCATAATGGCCAGACGACGGTTTCGGTTGGTGTTGCCTGTTCTACTAGAACTCCTCTTCGGAATCGACCTCTATATTCTCCACCTCGCAAGTCGTGTCGCTGCAAATCGGACTGCACTGAATGCTCATGGTCATCCCCGGCATTGCTGGAATCTGTACATAATTGTGGTCCATCAGTTTGTTGTTGGTATTGCTGCATGTCGGACTGCACTGATTGCTCGTGGCTGTTTCTTGTGTTGTCGGAATCTGTGCATCTCTCCCATCCAGTATTTTGTGGTTGATGTTGCTGCATATTGGGCTGCATTGATTGTTCATGCCTGCCTCTTGTGTTGTTGGAACCTGTGCATCTCTGCTGTTCAATATTTCTTTGTTGGTGTTGTTGCATATCAGACTGCATTGGCTGTTGGTGTCTGTCTCATGTGTTGTAAGATTCCGTTGATCTTCAGTGGTTACTGCTTCTTGCAGTTGCTTTTGTGAATGTTAACGTTCTGGTGTCTTGACTATCCGACTGTTGTTGGTAGTCTGTATGTCCATGTTGCGTTGTTTGTCCCCTTGTACTCCGCCTTGTCTCAGACTGTTTATTTCTTGTGTAACTGTGGTCTGCTGCACGATCTTGTCCATTATCACACAAGTTATTTCTTGAGTCTGTTGCTGTGAGGCGCTCTGTGTCATCTGTAGGCAATTGATAATGGTCTCTGCCATGATCTTCACGATGTTTTTCAGCTGGACCTCGGTGGTAAAACTGTATATCTTTTGTGTTGATTCCGAAAGTAATTGCTTTTTGCTCTCTTGCTTTTGCTGTATTTCTGCAGCACTTTTGTGTATTTTCTGATTTGGATTTGATAGAGTCGGGAAATTTTGCTCTGTGAGAGTGGGTGTGTGTTGTGGCTGTGCACGAGTGTTCCAGTGGTGTTGTTTATCCCTGCCTGAGCTGTCTGCACTTTTTCTTCCCGTGCAGAGCAGGTTGTGCTCCAGGCATGATGTTTGCCTCCACAATTTGGACATTTGGCTGTTGTGGCCTGGTTTGCCTTGTGCTTGGCTATATAGTCTTTGGTTGGATGTCTCAGGCTGCACACTCCTCATCTCTCCTGTCCGGTGCAGCGTGACTGACGGTGGCCGTATTTCTGACACCTGAAGCAGCGCAGGGGTTCTAGGACGTATGGTCTCGGTTGGTATGTTCCCCAATTTCCAAGACTGAATGTTTCTGGCACATGTCCCATGACGGTCACCAGAATCTGACGTGTCGCTGCCTTGTCCACTTTTGTGCGGCATCGTTCCGCATTCAGGATTTGCCTGTGTTCTAGTACTGGATCCAGGGGAAGAGTCGATTGATTATCCCAAAAGCACGACTCGTGTGCGTCTTTCTGAAGGGTCCAGCTTTTCCAAGCATACAGGTTTCCCTTGCAGGACTCTTACTTTTTTTCTAAATAATTTGCAGTCTATTGATCTCGTGGTGTCACTATTAATTCTCCTTTCAGGTTGACTATGATGGAAAGTTTGAGCTGCCGCTTCCCTGTCCAGTCCATCCTCCTAAGGTTTCCCAACGTCAAGAAACTGTCATACTAAAGTGACTTATCATGACCTACAAGAGGACCCAAAACAGAAAACGGAACAGTATGTCAATTTCGCGAGCCGCTACTAGTTACTAGTACGACAATTTTTGCCTTAGGTAGAATACATGTCAAAATACGACGCTCTATAAGAACGACGGGTTGCAGCCGGCAAGTCTCCTGTAGAGGCATTTAAAAGTTGTTTTTGTTGCCATGCTGGATTTAAGTTTTTTCCTGTAGTGTGTAGTGTTAAAAAATAAAACGAAGAATGATTTTTGTAAACGAAAATAGTTAGAATTGCAATGAATATAAAACACTTATGGTGCTATAATAATTAAAAAGCAAATATGGTGTTGCAATGCAATGAATTCTATAAAAAAAGTTGCATTTCAACGTCTTGTAGTTTATTGAACGTGTATGATAATAGTATAAGATTGTTACTTAGGAACATTAATATTGTGATAAATCTTAAGGAAATGTTATTTTGTGTGAAAATGTTAAATTATAGCGTCATGTACAATTTAAGTCATTTCATGCAGCGTGTTCATTATTCCATTAAATGTTCTCTTCTATAAGACATGTGTTTCTGTTCACCATTCTCTTATTCTGATGACTTGGCGGATAGGCTCGAGCTGAATGAGTAAACATCTATTACACTTATATGGTGTATCTTGAGATGATTTCAGGGCTTTAATGTCCCCGCGGCCCGGTCCTCGACCAGGCCTCCACCCCCAGGAAGCAGCCCGTGACAGCTGACTAACACGCAGGTAATTTACTGCTAGGTAACAGGGGCATAGGGTGAAAGAAACTCTGCCCATTGTTTCTCGCCGGCGCCAGAGATCGAACCCCGAACCACAGGATCACAAGCCCAGCGTGCTGTCCGCTCGGCCGACCGGCTCCCTAGGGTGTAGGGAACAAAATTTTGTTATTTTGCCCGAAACGCTATGCGTGCCAGTGGCTTTACAAGAATGTAAAATCAACTTCATTTCTATGTTCTCTCTTAACCCCCAATGTACCTTCTTGTATATAAATAAATAGGGGATAAAATTGTTTGTGGACGAGGCTATAGGTAACAATTAATTATGAGGCAATGCAGTTTATAAAGAGCCTTGCCTCATAAGGCAAGGCAGTAAAGAGCCTTGCCTCATAAGGTAAGCAAGTAAGGCTCTTACTTGCCGAAGAGTTCAGGTGAGTGTGTCAAGATCCTGACAAAGAGGCCAAGAGTTACCAAGATGTGATCCCCTTGGCGACACTGCTGATGCGGCTCGTTCTCGCCAGTGTTGCCAATGACAAACTGTTGTACTAAAAGAGTACCCTAACCTAACCACCCAGAGGACACACAGATTCTTGCCCGACTCCACTGACTCTTGGATTCAGTACACTGACTCCAAAAGTCACTATACTGACTCTTGGAGTCCCTACACTGACTCGTGGAGTCACTACACTTGCTTTTGTAGTCATTACACTGACTTGGAATCACTACACTTACTCTTGGAGTCACTACACTGACTTGTGTGGCTACACTTTTGTAGTCACTACACTGACTCTTGGAATCACTACACTGAGTCACAATACTGACTTGTGTGACTACACTTACTTCTGTAGTCATTACACTGACTTGGAATCATTACACTGGCGCTTGAAATCACTACACTGAATAGTTGAGTCACAATGCTGGTTCATGGAGTCACAACACTGACTTGTGACTACATTAGTTTTGTAGTGACTAAATTTACTCAATAAGTGACTACACTGACTGAGTTACTGCACTGAATCCTGGAATCATTACTCTGACTTACAGTCACTATACTGAATGACCAAGTCACTTCACTGGCCGAGTCACATTGATAAAGCCACAACACTAGAGTCATTACACTGATGAAGTCACTACACTGAATGTTGAAGTCACTACACTGAATGATGAAGTCACTACACTGAATGATGAAGGCACTACACTGAATGTTGAAGTCACTACACTGAATGTTGAAGTCACTACACTGAATGTTGAAGTCACTACACTGAATGTTGAAGTCGCTACACTGAATGATGAAGTCACTACACTGAATGATGAAGTCACTACACTGAATGTTGAAGTCACTACACTGAATGATGAAGTCACTACACTGAATGATGAAGTCACTACACTGAATGTTGAAGTCACTATACTGAATGTTGAAGTCACTACACTGAATGTTGAAGTCACTACACTGAATGTTGAAGTCACTACACTGAATGTTGAAGTCACTATACTGAATGATGAAGTCACTACACTGAATGATGAAGTCGCTACACTGAATGATGAAGTCGCTACACTGAATGTTGAAGTCACTACACTGAATGATGAAGGCACTACACTGAATGTTGAAGTCACTATACTGAATGATGAAGTCACTACACTGAATGATGAAGTCGCTACATTGAATGTTGAAGTCGCTACACTGAATGAAGTCACTACACTGAATGATGAATTCACAATTGACCAGACCACACACTAGAAGGTGAAGGGACGACGACGTTTCGGTCCGTCCTGGACCATTCTCAAGTCGATTGTGTAATACAGGGAGAATGGTCCAGGACGGACCGAAACGTCGTCGTCCCTTCACCTTCTAGTGTGTGGTCTGGTCAACATACTTTAGCCACGTCATTGTGACTCACCGCCTGCCTATGAAGTCACAACTCTGAATGATGAAGTCACTACACTGACTGTAGAGTTAGGTTTGAAGCGCCAGAAGCAAATAAACTCAAAATGATGTATTTGATTATCATGATGCTTTATCATGGCTTGCAACGATTTATCTATTCTTCGGAGGCTTGGTTAGATATAGTTAATATTTATTTATCTTTTGTACTTAACTAATGTACTCACCTAGTTGTGCTTGCGGGGTCTGAGCTCTTTGGTCGTGTGTCATCTTGAGGCAATAACTTATAAAGCCCTTGAAGAAATAATTTGTATGTATGTGTGTTTTATAACCCTACTGGTAAAGTACAGGTAAAGTACAGGTAAATATCGAGGCAACGAATCGCTTATTGATGCTTTGGCCATAGTATTACATTTATGTATTTGTGTACATACATATATATATATATATTATATATATATATATATATATATATATATATATATATATATATATATATATATATATATATATATATATATATATATATATATATATATATATATAGTCACGGGGGGTGGGCCGGGGCTCTGCTAGCACTCGGCGGCTAGGGGCTCAGAAGGCAGAATACTCAGCCCCTCCGACTCCCGGGATTCACCAGAGTCTCCTTGGTCCCACAGGAGAGGACCAGCAATGCCCACCTCCGCAGGTCTTTGCTTCCACCACTGAAAAGGGGTGCCACTGATTCACCCTGGAAGCCCTTCAGTCAACCACGGGGAAACTGCTATTAACAGTTCCGGCCTAGACCCGAGGAGGAGTGAAGGAAGACTCGGGCTTGCCTTATAACAATAACTTCCCCGAGTCTTGTCTGCCAGACAAAAAGGTTGCAGGAACTCCTTTCCCACCTGTCTTCTCTATCTTTTCCTCAACAAGGTCGCCAGCTGGGTTATTATATCTGCACCCCAGCGATGCAGTTCAGTGGGTGTATTATTATATTGTTTGTTGCCAGAGTGTTGCTACTCCCCAAGATCTACTATTGGACTGTCAGCCCAGGGTACACTCCCTTGAAGGTCCGTGTGGCTTTACCTCTCTCTAGCCACCACGTTACTAGTTGCCGCCATTCAGGCACTAGTACTGATCGGATGGCTAAGGGTACACTTTTATACAAGTCTGTGCTGTGTGCCACTCCCTAGGCAATAAGAAATTCTATAGGGAACGTGATGTTCCCTAGATGGTACTATGATAACCCTCGTGTATGCTCAATAGAGAAATTTTGCAATGGAGGCACACTTAAACACAATAGTAAAATGTGTGAATTTACTGACACGAATTACATGATCACACATTATGATTACAAGTGATACAAGGAAATGAAAATAATAATAATAACTCTGGAGACTGTCAGCAACTCTTCTCTCACGTTCTCCAGGCTCCTTCAACTGGGCAGATAGACAGGAGTCACACACTCTCTCACAGAAGGGCCTCTTCACCACGTCGGCTCCTCTTCTTCACTGTCCTGCCATCCACACACACTGTCCTCTCTGACAGTCCTGGACATAAGCTGCCCTGCAGCCTATCCTACTACTGAAGTATTAATGTCCTATTTCCACATATATAAGTGAATATAATGGCCTATCTAGCCTACTCTCACAAAGGGGTAATGGGAGGGAAAATGATCTACCTTAACATTCCTGGCTCACGACGCCTGTCCCTCGATGGTGTGAGGCTCCCACGCTTCCTGAGTCGATCCTTGGCGATCCAGGAACGTTCCCACAGGTCCTCAGGTGTCGTGAAGCCTTCGCGTCGTCGCCGTTCCAATCCCTGAGATTCAGCTATCCCAATCTTGGTTCACCAATGGGCGCTGAGCTAATCACCATATTCACACACACGTTCCTTCCACAAGGCGTTGCTCCTCGTCCTAGGAACGGTGTCGTCCCTCCAACACTCTCAGTGGATGTGACCCGGTCACAGCTAAGCCTGCCCGCCACACCTTCCCAGGCCCTCAACGTCCAGCGTCGCCGCCGACAATTTTCCGAGTTTGGCACTTCTCTGCTCAATGAACTCTGTTCCTTTTCGCTTCCCAGAAGCGCGGGGTCTCCAATATATTAGGTAGGCTGCGATGGCTAGCTCAAATCCACTGAGAAAGGCCTGTAGAGCCTCCAATCCTTGAGAGCTGACTGAGGTGCGTCCTGTCGCCTCTACTGTCAGGTCAACTCTGACGTTGGCGCTGCCCGGGGCACTCGGTGACGTCACGGCGGGCTCTGATTGGTCGCCTGTGACCCGAGCCACCCAATCCGCACACGGCTAGCGTTTTCTACAACACGGCGGATCTGCAGGTAGGGGTTACTATTTCATTTGTATCCGGGCGCTTCTTTCCCCTTACCTACAGACTTATAATGTAAGTTTCTCCACTTAACTGGCGGCCGATCAGGTCGCCACACATACCAACAGACTTCCCTGTACCTCAGAGAAACAGTAGGGAGAGTCGATATGACTCTTACAGCAGGCAAACGAAAGAGATAGGAGAGGGCACGGTAACAATATGCATGTGTATGTAATATTAACAACTATGCAACTAGCTTCAGGAGACTGTCACTTGCTCAGCTAAACAAACAATGAGCTTCAGTTCGTGAACTCCATAGTTGTGCCTCTGTAACCCTTTCCTCCACCGCCCACGGGACGGGGATGGGGTGCATAATAAAGAAATCAAATGAATGCATTACGTGTCCTCAAGTAAGACTGGTAGAGGACATTGTCTAAGACAGACAAACTACAAGTAATTACAGCGAACGTGGGCAGTTACTTAAACATAAACCAATCAAAATGTACCCAAATAAGATTAGAAATATGAGAAGTAAAGATGTAATCATGGAAAGACTTTACAACAGTACCTTAAAGATGGAGTTCTTGAAGATGTGCCATTCGTCGCCCTCCACATCCATCTTGATCAGCTCGAGGTTGGCGGAGTCATGCCTCAGGATGTACATGATGTTGTCCAGAGGCCGGTACAGGTACTGGAAGGTGCTGTTCTTGACCTTGTCCAGCACAAACTGGTAGAGCACCTTGTCGCCAACACGAATGTGGATGAAGTGCACTCTGAGGATACGAGTAGAGATAAAAGGTGTTATCAGTACGTATTATTATGGAATATAATCCATGAACGTTCCTCAGGTATGTTTTAATGTCAACCCTTTCAATAGTAGAGCAGGCCTTAGACGCCGGCTTACATCATTTAACTCCTAGTTCATCCAGGGTAAGTTTGACTTGCATTATAAATTTTTCACTGTGCATATTCAAGTAAATTGGGCTTTTCTTATAAATCCCCATAGTTACCAAGAACATATTTACATCTACCTGGCTGATGACCAAATCACAATTCACAACATGGAGAAGCGCCAACGTCTCGGTCCACCTGGACCAAAATATGGTGGTTTCTCCGTCATGTGAGTTGTGTTCGGTCATGTCTTCGGCCACGTTATTGTGACTCATCGTCTGCATTTATCTGCCTATTATCTAATGCAATTAGAAACCTTGTCATTATACATAAAAGTTCCTCATTGTTGTGGATGGTTTTGCTGGAGTGTGGCTCTGATAATGACTAGCATGGAACACTATCATGGCTCTGATAGTGTCCAGCATGGATCACTATCATGGCTCTGATAGTGTCCAGCATGGATCACTATCATGGCTCTGATAGTGTCTAGCATGCATCACTATCATGGCTCTGATAGTGTCCAGCATGGAACACACACTGACGGGATGGATGTAATTATTTTAATATGTTTAGCCATCTTTACCAAGCTCATGCCATTCCTAAACTTAATAGAAAATACTATTTCAAATTAGTAGTGTTTTTTTTATATATTACATTTGCTTTAATTTTCAAATCATTTTATAAGCAACTGTGGTAGATGATGATGTGTTGATTTAGGGACGACTACGATCGTGGGATAGGATGCGCCCAACTGTGGTAGAGATTTGATAATTATTTATTTATATATAAGTGTTCTTACATTCTTGTTAATACATTTTGTTAAATCGTTTACCTGCGAAGTATATTGTTTGGGTAGATGGTGTGATAATTGTCGTCATCAAAGGAAAAACACTTCACATCCATATTCCCCCATGGATTTGTCGAAGCTGAAGTCGTGGCCAATGCCTACTGAATACACGATACACGACGATCTAGACGGTGCCACTGACGCATCCAAACACATCTTCCTAAAATACAATAGCTTCGATATTTGATGATAAATATATTATATATATATATATACATTAATTATTAAATAAATATGGCTTACAAGTTAACATTTGCCGAAAGATATACGTATTTATTATTGTAATATGAAACAGAACACAAGTAAGCAACGGTTCCCACCACTATAAATGCTGCTCTACTTCTACTACTGACAACATTTAATTATAATTATAATTTAAAACAACAGCAATAAGATATTCACTTGTCTCCATCTGGGATCCTGTGGCAGGACCTTCCTCCCTGCTTCAGGAGTTTAGTGCACTTGTAGGTCGGTCTTGTGGCCAACCGTACCAGATCCTGCACTAGGAGCTTATTGGTGGTGGAGGTGACGGCGCGGGCGGAGGTACTGGTGACAGTATTGTTGGTGTTGGTGGTGGGGGTGTTGGTGGAGGTGATGGCGCGGGCGGAGGTACTGGTGACAGTATTGTTGGTGTTGGTGGTGGGGGTGGTTGGTGGAGGTGATGGCGCGGGCGGAGGTACTGGTGACATTATTGTTTGTGGGGTGGAGGTGATGCGCGGGCGGAGGTACTGGTGACGTATTGTTGGGGTTGGTGGAGGTGATGGCGCGGGGCGGAGGTACTGGTGACAGTATTGTTGGTGTTGGTGGAGGTGATGGCGCGGGCGGAGTTACTGGTGACAGTATTGTTGGTGTTGTGGTGGGGTGTGTTGGTGGAGGTGACGGCGCGGGCGGAGGTATGACGCTGACAACGACGCCGTTGCTGGAAATGGGGCCATTTTTAGTGGTGGGATTAATGTTGGTGGCGATGATTGCCGACGCTGGAATTGTTGTTGACGATGGTGACGTTGACGTTGGTGAGTTTATAAATGGTGGTAGTAGTGCTGGAGGACGGGTGAGGGAGTCAGTAGAGGAGGTGTTGACCTCGTCGTCCCACCGCGCACTGATGATGTGTCCCAGTATTAAACACGCAGTATATTATTGACAATGTAACACTCCGTAATGTATAGACCAATTAATTAAAAAAAAAGTTATATTACGATTCTTTTGCTTGCTTGCACTTGTACAATCTACTTGACCCCATCTTCATGACGGTGGGGTCAGACTAGCAAGACTGTGTTTTATATGGCTCGCAACACACTTGCCTGCCTTGTATTGTGCGAGATTCAAAAACAATTATTACGACCCCAAGAGCTGCAGCGTCACATGGGAAACTGGTGACAGCCTACCGGGTGGATGAGGAGCCGCCCTCCGCTGGCTGTGGTTTGACCAATGACAGCGAACTTAAGATCCTCCGAGTGGGTGGCGGGGGCTTCAGCAGGTACTGGATACTACCCAGCGTCACCATTGCTGGATGGGGAGAGAAGACTGTCAACCACTGTCAGCATTGGAAGAGAGCATCAATCAACACCCGAACCTGAGTGGCGTCAGCCACCGTCTGACGTCCGTCTAGGTGGTGGGAGAGAAAAGGATAGAAAAAGCTGATTCGTGTATGCCTGGAATCTATTTGTTGGACACACATCATCACTTTGTTGTACCCGTCCCTGGGGACGAGGTACAACAAAGTGATGGTCCCTGTAAGCAGGGATCTTTGTGGGCAATGTTTGGGGTGAATAGTAAAATAATAATATGATTGGAAGTGTACGTTACGTCTCAAAACTTCGCCAGATCAGCAACTCTTCTGCACATGTGCCGTGACATAACTACAGTGGGAGAAACGATCCTCTCTAAAAGCTATAACAAGTACTTAATACTGATGAGAGAGACTACTCCAAGTTTATTCTGTGACTGGAAAACATGTTGAAAATATATGTGTTAAATGTGGAAAACCAGTTTAAACAAAATATGAAAGTAAAATAAATAAGATGTGGGACCAGAAAACATTGGAACGCTTGAG
>WNGS01052365.1:9065901-9078261 GCA_020271785.1 Procambarus virginalis
AAGCTTCGATTCAGTGCCACATGAAAGACTGATTAAAAAGATAGAGGCTCATGGTATTGGGGGTGCTGTATTAAGCTGGATTAGGGCATGGCTATACCAAAGGAAACAGAGAGTTAGTATAAATGGAGTCAAGTCAGAGTGGGAAAATGTTGTAAGTGGAGTGCCTCAAGGCTCTGTCTTGGGACCTCTGTTGTTTATAATATATATAAATGATTTAGATTCAGGTTTGAGTAGCAACATTTGCAAATTTGCCGATGATACGAAAATCGGTAGGGAAATTAATTCGGAGGAGGACTCACTATCACTTCAAGTTGATCTGGATAGGGTTTTGAAATGGTCAAAGGACTGGCAGATGCAGTTTAATGCTGATAAATGTAAAGTTCTGAGGCTATAGGTAATGATGATAGAGTTACAAGATACGAGCTAGATGGTGTTGAGATTGCGAAGTCGGATTGCGAAAGGGATCTGGGAGTTATAATTAGCAAGATTTTAAAACAAAAGGATCAATGCATAAATGTTCGTAATAAGGCAAATAGGACACTCGGATTTATTAATCGCAGCGTAAGTAACAAGACACCTGGTGTGGTTCGCAAGCTATATCTTGCTCTGGTTAGGCCCCCATTTAGATTATGCAGTTCAGTTTTGGTCGCCATATTATAGAATGGATATAAATTCACTTGAACGTGTCCAGCGTAGGATGACTAAGTTAATTCCCCAAATTAGAAATCTTTCATATGAAGAAAGATTAACAAAGCTTAATTTGCATTCACTGGAAAGGCGAAGAGTTAGGGGTGACATGATAGAGGTTTACAAGTGGATGGATGGACATAACAAAGGGGATATTAATAGGGTATTGAAAGTATCAACACAGGACAGAACGCGAAACAATGGATATAAATTGGATAAGTTTAGATTTAGGAAAGACTTGGGTAAATACTGGTTCAGTAACAGGGTTGTTGATTTGTGGAACCAATTACCGCGTAACATTGTGGAGGTGGGGTCCCTCGATTGTTTCAAGCATGGGTTGGACATGTATATGAGTGGGATTGGGTGGTTATAAATAGGAGCTGTCTCGTATGGGCCAATAGGCCTTCTGCAGTTGCCTTTGTTCTTATCTCTCTATTACTCCCTCATCTATCCATATCTCAACTATGGTATTTGTGCTTGGGGTTCTACTACCCAAAATCATTTACGTCCTCTAATTACTCAACACAAAGCTGCTATTAGGACAATATCCAACTCTGGCCCCAGACATCACTCGGTACCCCTACTCAAATCTCTCAATATGTTAGATATTAAGTCACTGCACATTCTCTCATGTGTATTATACATATATAAAACGCTGAACTGTAATGCCAATCCTGACCTCAAAAGCTTCATTGAAAGCTGTAACAGAACCCATGAGCACCACACCAGAAATAAATACAGTTTTGATATTCCAAGAGTACGACTTAACCAAACTAGAAATGCTCTACAAATCAAGGGACCCAGAATGTGGAATGACCTTCCCAACCATGTTAAAGACTGTACCTCTCTCAACCAGTTTAAGATTAAAACTAAACACTACCTGATAAACTCCCTGTAACCTACCTTACCCCTCTATTGTCAACCCATGTCTTATTTTTTTTTATTCAACGCTGTTTGTCTACATATTGTATTTGTGCTGCTTTTCAGTCATGTTCCCCCCTTTTTTTTTGTACCTTTAATTGTATCTATTCTCAAAACATTTTATTCTTTTGTCCAATTAGTATTAAGTTTTAGATATTAATGTTTTCTTGCCCGAAACGCATTGCGTAATAGTGGCTTTAGGCATTGTATGTACTAGCTCTATCTATAAATTGATCCACTTATGTAAAATCTCTCTATGTATGTACCTTTCCTGAATAAACATATTATTATTATTATGTTCTTATGTTCTTATGTTATGACGAAGCCAGTCTACATTGATTACCACATATGACGAAGCCAGTCTACATTGATTACCACATATGACGAAACCGGTCAACATTGGATAAGGCCACAAAAAATAAGTAATAGCGAGTGAGTCAGTTCATTCCTCTTGACAAAAATTCCGTAACTCTATGAAACTGGGAATGAATTTCGACGTTCGTAGTCTTGTCATCATGTGATGCAATACCCGCCAACAAGTCACCAACATCTGTCATATACACATATATACATCCCATTAATGATGCTTAATGTTTACTACGTCCGAATAGTACCCGCTTGGAAAGGAATGATATATATACTTGCTCAATGTTGTGTTAACGCAAGGGAGCGGCCACATTGCTTGCTGGCTGATACTCTTTCATCACGTTGTGCCAAATAACGAATATCAGGCAACTGGGATTATATCAACTCATAATATTCAAGTTGATATATGTATACACTTAGGCACACGATTACACCTCGGATGAGAGATGTTTAGTGGCGGGAGCGTGAGACGAAAGCAATAATCAGGCGAGATGTGGTAACGGGAAGAGACAGTTGGCAGCAGCAGCAAGCGGGCCCGGGCTCAGTTCACCGCCACAATACACGTTGGTCTTAACGGCAGCAGCGCGCTGCTCAAACCTTAGCCAGAGTCTGCTGGGCTCTAGTCTGTGCTCTACTCCAGTCTGTGCTCGATTCAGCCTGTTCACGACTCCAGTCTGTGCTCTATTCAGCCTGTTCACGACTCCAGTCTGTGCTCTATTCAGCCTGTTCACGACTCCAGTCTGTGCTCTATTCAGCCTGTTCACGACTCCAGTCTCTTCTCGACAAGACTTGGACAAGCCACTTGGAAAGTTTGTATGTCGCAGATCCAACAGAAATAATAATAGTTCTTACAGGATTATTGGTTTTGTGTATTTTAATAAGACCATATATAGATACGGAAGGGAAGGGGAAACGACTTAAAAACTTAGGAATCAACGCCTTATTGTTCTTCAGCAAGGTTTTAAGAGTTTTGCTTTAAAATGTGCAATAACGTTTTCAATAGGGTCTCTATTAGCATATTAACAGGTAAGTGTCTGTGTCATCCATTAACAGGTCCATTTTTTTGGACGTCGTCATCCTTATTTATGATGACAACACCGTTGGCCTCATCAGCCTATGTGATGTGTAGTTTTCTTTTTTTGAGGGTTTTGAATGCTTGAATAAACCTATATGGACAATTAGGAACTGTACCCCCTTAAGTAAAGACTCGTATGTAAGGTTATACTATATTATATTATATAATATATATATATATATATATATATATATATATATATATATATATATACAGTATATATATATATATATATATGGTATAACATGGTATATACATATGTTGTGCCACATGGTTAGTATAAGAGATGAAGCCACATATAATATGCATGAGTAGGCCTACTGTATCTATATGCCATCTAGAAATGTTGAATAATATGTAAGCAACATATATTTTAACCCGTAAAGACAAATTTTCTAAACAGAATTGTAGAAATTGGGAAACAGCAGTTTAGGCTTTCTGTGAGAATTGTGAAAATGCAAAACTATTTCTGACAGGAATTATTTGGTGAGAGACGGCAAGATTAACACCATAATGTTTGGTGGGATACTAACGTTGGTTTAACTCCCCCGCCAGCTGAGCTTGGTGATTAATTAACGTGTGGAGGGTCCTTGTGAGGCAGCCCTCGGTGAGGAGCAGTGTGGTGACGCCAGGTGAGGAGCAGTGTGGTGACGCCAGGTGAGGAGCAGTGTGGTGACGCCAGGTGAGGAGCAGTGTGGTGACGCCAGGTGAGGAGCAGTGTAGTGACGCCAGGTGAGGAGCAGTGGTGGTGACGCCAGGTGAGGAGCAGTGTGGTGACGCCAGGTGAGGAGCAGTGTGGTGACGCCAGGGACCGGGAAGTGTGAGTGATGACACTGCCACCACCCACCACACACCACCCTCATCAACTTGTTCTAAGTACAGGTATGTTAGTCTGTTATAACCTGTACAACCCGCTCGTAACTTGAGGGATACAATTATCAATAGGCTTGATTCGACTATATTTCCTGTCTACAAAAACTTGTTCCTAAATGCTAATCTTGATCTGAAACTTTTCCTTGGTAGGTGTAACAGAACCCTTGAGCACCATACCAGAAATAAATATCTATTTTGATATCCCCAGTGTCAAACTAAATCTGTGAAAACACTCCATGCAAATAAAAGGACCCAGCCTTTGGAACTCCCTGACGAATTCTAAAATTGTCCAGCCTATGCCCCTTTCAAAAGTAAAACCAAAAAGTACCTAATTTCATCCTCATAGATTGCTACCTTGTGCTTCAAACTCACACTGTATCTTGTACTACCCACTTCCCAATATTAGTACTTAAGACATATATCTTTATCAGCGTAATCCCCGCTGTCAACTTATGTTGTTGTTGTTATTTGTTTATATAAAACCTTGCTACAATGTACCTTTTCATCTTAACTGATTTGTTAATTAAGGACCTGAACACAAGAAATACCTTCTTGTGAATCTGTATATTATATATATATATATATATATATATATATATATATATATATATATATATATATATATATATATATATATCTCAGAAAACTCTTGACCCCTGAATGATTCAAACCCGGTCAGCCAGGGCCTCCATGCCCCTTGGCATGTCCAGTACTTTAACCACTCAGCCAAACTGACTGTACAAAAGTACAAAGTATTCGAAGTCGTCTGACCCATAACTCAATACCTGACAGCTCTCGCTGACCATTTTGGTCACAGATATTTCATCGCAATTCATGCCCGTGCCACCCAGCACGGCATGAATAGCCCGTAATACGGAGTCAGCTGTTGTTGTCTTAGATTCAGCTACTCTGAACAAAAAGTTCCAAGTAGCACGGGCTATGGAGAACCCCTATTGGACTTACCTGGCACAGGAGTGGGGCTGTAACTGAGGAGACAGTAGTAGTAGCTGTTGTTGTTGTTTTAGATTTAGCTATTCAGAATGAAATGTCCATGTAGTATTGGCTATAGTGAGTACGGTTATTCACAATAACCTTTTTACTGTGATATTTGGGTCAAAGTTTTAAATGGAGGTGGGGTTTCCTCCTTTTCTCCCGTTTCTTTTCCGCTTCTGTTTCAGCGCATTGGTTTTAGTCTTGTTTTAATAACATTATCTTGGTGACGGATATAGATGCACAGTGTTCTCTAGTGTGTCCCATTCTTCATCTGCTTTTCTAATCATTGTAGTCATTGTGGATTTTGCATCTGATGCAGCTGCTGTCGTTGGATTAATGTAGAGTTTGAGGTGCGGGGCTTCAGTTGCTTCACATTCCAGTAAGTAATGCAATAGTGGCGCCTCTGCTTCTGTTCCACAGATATGACACTCTTTAACTATTGGGTTCATTACCTCCCAGCAGCACTTGTAACCAAGTCTGAGTCTGTGTATGGCTACTGCAATGTCTCTGGATATCTTTGTGTCAGGCTTGAAAGAGTAGTTCCCAGTGGTTTGTTCGTACCATATCGCAGTGGATCTTCCTTCCGCTACTTTGGCTCTGTGGCGACGTTTGATAG
Organism: Procambarus virginalis; assembly: GCA_020271785.1. Taxonomy (NCBI): domain Eukaryota; kingdom Metazoa; phylum Arthropoda; class Malacostraca; order Decapoda; family Cambaridae; genus Procambarus; species Procambarus virginalis. The sequence continues at coordinate 9,071,433 of WNGS01052365.1, forward strand.
TTGGGAGTATTTTCTTCTTGATTTGCTCCTTAATCTGTGAAAAACTTGGAGGTATTTGAACCTGTACAACAGGTAGAGCAGTGGCAGTTTTTGCTAGTGAGTCTGCCTTTTCATTACCATCTATGCCAATGTGACTTGTATCCAATTTAGGGTGATTGACAGTCCTAGATTGTTTGCTTCTTTTCCTATATGTAGGATTTCTGTGATGAACTGTATATTAACTCTGTGCTGGCTGGATAACAATGTCTGGAGCGAAGATTTAAAGTCGGTGTAAATGATGACATCTTGTAAATTATTCTCAACTGCATAATTGATGGCCTCCTTCAGGGCATATAATTCTGTTTGCAATGTTGAGCACCCACTATTCATGCTCCAGTAAGCCTCATGGCTGTTAGTGTAAACTGCTGCCCTAGCAGAACCTCTTTCTTGATCAACTGATCCATCTGTGAAGATGTGAGTCGTTGTAGGTCTTGAGATGGTTTACATTTGTTGTTCTATGACTGTCTTGAGCCTCTGCGAGTCACATGCTGATTATTTAACTGGTACTCCTTCAGTGATTATCTTTAGACTCGATTCTTCCCAAGGAGGAGGCTGCAGAAAGTGTTGATATGGTCTATCTTCTCCTTTGTTTCTAATGGTACGTTTCAAGTCCACTTTCTCTAGAATCTTTACCAGATTATCCGTCCATGCACGTGTTCTATATTGAAGGTTTCTGTGAAGCGATCTGTGTATGCTCTTTTTGACTGACAGTCTGGCGATGGTTCCAACAAGTTTGGCGGTTATGGTGGTTATTCTTTGTTTGATCTTGTTTTATAAGGCTGGTAAGTTGGTTTCCATTCTTTGATTCTCTCGACGCGTCCATATAGGTGCTCCCAACATTGTTCTGAGGGCATCATTTTGTGGCACTTCAAGTTTCTCCCATTGGTTATCACTGAGGGATGTAAGAGCAGGGCAGCATAGTCAATGAGTGACCTAACTGTTTGAACGTAGTACATTTTGAGTACTGGTAGAGATGCACCCTCTCTTAAGACTTGTCAGGGAGCGCAAAGCTGAGTTTCTGGTGTTACAACGTTGCCGAAGATATTCAATTTCTTGAGTGAATTTCATCTGGCTCTATTATGACTCCAAGGTATTGAGAAGAGGTAACCCACTCAATTTCGTGTCCTTGAACTGCGAGTCTGATGTCTTGAGTTCTCATTTTAACACCATTGCTTTGGTTTTAGTGCTATTTATTTCACTGTTCCGCTTCCCTGCTGATGATGTCTAGGCATTTTTGTGCATGGTTCCTGGCGCCTTTCCCCATTGTTGATGACCACAAAGTCGTCTGCATAGGTAAGCAGTTTGGCTTTTGGTAACTTGAGCTTCATGAATTGGTCCATGAGACAGTTGAAGAGCAAGGGGTCTAGTATTCCTCCCTGCGGAGTCCCATTTTCCAGTATCTTTGTTTTTTCGCGGAATTTGATTTTAGCTTCTCTGTTAAGCAGACTTCTTTTAGCGAAGGCAAGAACTTGTCCTTTGATTTCCTTATCTACCAGCCAGCACAGTGTAGCTGGAGCATTGGCTAGCTTGAAGGTTTTTCCTAGGTCCAGAAAAATAAGGATGCCTGGTTGGTCATTGATTTGATCCAGGAGGGAGGTAAGGCATTCTGTGGTTTCCACACATTTTCTGTAAGAAAAACATATTTTGGTGCTGTTGATTGGTTTTCCATTCAATTCGATTAAGAGCCATTTTTTTGGCAGTTTTGGCTAAACAGCTTGTTAATGAGGTGGGTTTTGGATTTCCTGGGTCTTTAGGTTTGGGAATGGGAACTATAATTGTACTATTCCAAGAGAGTGGTAGAGTTCTTGTCACCCATACTCTGTTGATAAGATTCAAGAAGGCTTCTTCACCTTTTTCTCATAGCTTGGCTAGCCTAGCTTTAACATATATATTAGCGCTGAATCTCAGTGGTAGATTTGATGGGGGGTGAGGGAAGCCTGCACACCCAGTAGGCTTTATTAGCCTCCCACTTGTCCACCACAAAAGCAAAAAGGAAAGTTATATCTTGGATACAAACTTCCAAAAAGTTTTATCCTTTTTCTCGCTCCCTAAACTTGTATAGTTCCAACCTCCAGAGCTGTAATGTATTTGATAATGACTTGGCAACTTCATGACGATAGGTTTAACTCACAGAGCGTGTCGTAGACGACGAGGACGACGACTGGTGCTTCGTAGACTTTGGCGATATTCTCCAGGACCCACCTCAACCACCTTCAGCCTCACACTCCGACTCCAGACCCACCTCACCAACCCAACACGACGCGTCTGATGAGGACCTGGTCCTACCTATAGCCTCACACTCCAACTCCAGACCCACCTCACCAACCCAACACGACGCGTCTGATGAGGACCTGGTCCTACCTATAGCCTCACACTCCGACTCCAGACCCACCTCGCCAACCCAACACGACGCGTCTGATGAAGACCTGGTCTTCTGTAATGAGTACTTTGAAGATGTGGTTGTGGGTCTCCGGAAGGCAACCGACCAGCAGCAAAAGCAAACACCACTCATAGAGATCTTAGTCACTGAGGTGGACTTGTCTGAAGAACAAACTTGTAAACCAGAATCCAGATTCCTTAACAGCATGGAAGGTGCTCCATGTGGCTACAGTTTCGACGTCTACGACGAAATGGAAGATGACGACGACTCTTTCTTGCCTAGTGACTCTCTTGGATCCAAATACTGCTTTTTGAACCATGATGTTGTGGTAAGTTTAATTACTAATGTTCATTGATTAGAAACATATAATGTGCATTCTTACCTACACATCTGGGGATATTTGTCCTATAATCGTCCTATATAAGAAAGATCACAATGAAAAGCAGTTGTAAACTGTTACCATCAATGTGGATAACTTTTAGAAGTAACTTTAGGCTTGTCTATCTCGGCGAACTAACTTTAATCACACACACACAGGGTCTGGTAGCTGAGTGGACAGCGCGCAGGACTCGTAATTATGTGGCCCGGGTTCGATTCCCGGACCAGGCAGAAACAAATGGGCAAAGTTTCTTTCACCCTGAATGCCCCTGTTACCTAGCAGTAAATAGGTACCTGGGAGTTAGTCAGCTGTCATGGAGCTGCTTCCCGGTGTGTGTGTGTGTGTGGGGGGGGGGGGGGGAATTGTTAGTTAGTAACAGTTGATTGATAGTTGAGAGGCGGGCCAAAAGAGCAAAGCTCAACCCCCGCAAGCACTAGGTGAATACACACACACACACACACACACACACACACACACACACACACACACACACACACACACACACACACAGAGGATCGGGAGGGGTGACAGGGAGACTTCTGACATGGATACAATTTTTTTAACTGACAGACAGATGAGGGCAGTAATCAGAGACAATGTATCTATAATAATAATAATAATAATAAAAATACTAATAACAATAATACTAATACTAATAATAATAATACTAATAATAATAATTTATTTAGGAAAAGTACATACATAATTGTAGAGTTACAGTACAAACATTCTGTTAGATTTAAAGATAGAGGTAGTACATACAATACCTAAAGCCACTAGTACGCATAGAGTTTCAGGCAAGGTGAGGTGGGGGAAAAACACTTAGACTAAAACTTAATAGTAATTGAGCTTAAAGTATAAATGGTATTGAATGAAAAAAAATAATGAAAGACAAAAAAAGGAGGGAACATGGTAGAAAATAGCCAATATACAAGTTGGTCAACAAACAGCATTTTTTTTAAATAGTAAGACATGGGTTGACATTTAGAAGTAAGGTAGGTTACATGGAGTTAATTAGGTAGTACTTAGTTTTCATCTTAAACTGGTTGAGAGGGGTACAATCCTTGCCATAATTGGGAAGGTCATTCCACATTCTGGGTACCTTGATTTGTAGAGCATTCCTAGTTTGATTAAGTCTAACTCTTGGAATATCAAATAGGTATTTGTTTCTGGTGTGGTGCCCATGGGTTCTGTTACAACCTTCTAGGAAGCATTTAAGGTCAAGATTGACATTACAATTCAGAGTTTTCAATATATAGAGTACACAAGAGAGGATGTGCAGGGACTTAATATCCAACATATTCAGAGATTTGAGTAAGGGTACTGAGTGCTGTCTGGGGCCAGAGAATATTGTTCTAATAGCAGCTTTGTGTTGGGTAATTAGAGGACGAAAATGATTTTGTGTAGTAGAACCCCAAGCACAAATACCATAGTTGAGATAAGGATAGATGAGAGAGTAATAGAGCATCACCAGGGCAGGGCGAGGAACATAATATCTGATCTTAGAAAGAATGCCAACAGTTTTAGAAACTTTTTTTGCTATATTTAGAATGTGTCCCTAGAAACTCAGCTTGTTATCAATGAGGACACCAAGGAATTTACCATCAACTTTACTACTGATTTGTATATTGTTTATTCTTAAATTAATTTCATTTGAGGATTTATTACCAAACAAAATATAGAAAGTTTTGTCAATGTTAAGGGTGAGTTTGTTAGCAGTTAGCCAAAGATGGACTTTATTTAGTTCAGTATTCACAATGACATTTAGAGCAAGCGGTTCAGGACAGAAGAAGATGAAAGTTGTGTCATCAGCAAATAAGATTGGTTTGAGGTGTTGAGAGGCATTTGGAAGGTCATTAATGTAGATGAGAAAGAGGAGAGGGTCAAGTATGCTGCTCTGTGGAACACCGAAGTTTATAGGTAGTGTCGGAGAAATGGAATTATTCACAGAAACATACTGGAGCCTGTCAGTAAGGTAGGACTGAAGGTATTGCAGGGAGTGACCTCTGACTCCATAATGATGTAATTTAAGAAGAAGGTTTTGGTGGTTGACAGTGTCAAAAGCCTTACGTCGGTCTAAATCTGGCTGGAGGAGTGTTACTAGCGGAGTACCACAGGGTTCAGTTCTTGCACCAGTAATGTTCATCGTCCACATTAACGATCTACCAGAAGGAACACAGAATTACATGAACATGTTTGTGGACGATGCTAAGATACTGAGGAACACAGGAGACGCAGACGATTGTAATGCTCTTCAAATTGATCTAGATAAAATAAGTGCTTGGAGCGTCAAGTGGTGAATAATATCGCAGGTTATGGGATATGAATAAATCCCAGGTTATGGAATGTGGAATCGAAGAAAATATACCACACACAACTTACAAATTGTGTGGAAAGGAATTACAAAACTTTAATAAGGAACGAGGTTTGGGGGGGGGTGGCTTTGAATAGTAAGCTGTCGCCAGAGGAACACATAAAGAACATTGTAAGAGGAGCGTGATGCGTCGCTTTCCAACTTCAGACTTGCTTTTATTTATACGGATGGTGAAATACTAAAGAAATTGTTGATAACTTGTGAGACCAATATTGGAATATGCAGCAGTTGTATAGTGGCCAAATCTCAAGAACCACATATATAAACTGGAAAAGGTGCAGCGGCATGCTACAAAATGGCTCCGGAACTGAACAACAAGAGTTACGAGGAGAGACTAGAGGCGTTAAACACGCCGTAACTAGAAGATAGAAGAAAGAGAGGTGATATGATCACCACTTACAAAATACTAACAGGAATAGACCAAATTGATAGAGGAATTCCATAAACCAGCAACTTCACGAACAAGAGGACACAGATTCATGCTAAGAAAACAGAGGCGCCGAAAAATATTACAAAATTTTCTTTTGCAGAGTGGCAGACGGTTGGAACAAGCTATATGAGAAGGTGGTGGAGGCCAAACCCGTCAATAGTTTCACAGTGTTATACGACAAAGAGTACTGGGAAGACGGGACACCACGAGCGTAGCTCTCATCCTTGAATTAAATATAAATATAAGTAAATAAATGTTTACTCAGGTAAAGTACATACATACAAGAGGTTTTACAAAAATTGATAGATTTATAGATAGAGCTAGTACATAGAATGCCTAAAGCCACTATTACGCAAAGCGTTTCGGGCAGGAAAAACATTAAAGACTAAAACTTAATACTAATAATTAGCTAATCAATTAGGTAATCACTTAGGTAATTACACACACACACGACAAGAAGAGTCACTTGGAGCTGAAGGATTTACACATGATCACCACGTAGGTGGTAGTGTGGTCGAGAGGTTCTCAAGTGGTGGTCCAGATATCACAAACAGACCAACATCACTTATAGAAGGTGGAAAGCGACTATTATTTGAGAAAAGACGTAGAAGTTTGGGGGAACTTACAGTTAGGTCAGTCTAAACAAAATGGCCGATGCCATAGATACTGAAATGCCAACAAGAGAATAATTTTAAGGACTTCACTGAGAAGGAAATTAGAAATTAGAAATGAATCTACTTGAGAATGGTCCAGGACAGACCGAAACGTCGTCGTCCCTTCACCTTCTAGTGTGTGGTCTGGTCAACTTAGAAATGAAAGGTTAATGGGCAGATTAGTGAAAATAGAAGATCTGCTAACAAATTACGAAGAATAGCTTTTCATTAGATAAAGAAATTTAAGTTCTAAACAGTAGAAATACCTTTTTGCAAGGACACATTTTGCAGCAAGAGGAGAAGCTGCCAGCTTGACAGGTAAGGTAAGGACACAGGAAGAACAATATAAACACTCGTGAAAGAAAATGAGACATGGAAATGAAAAGGAATGAATTTAAAGAAAAAACAAAAAGATAAATATGGACAAGAATTAAGAAAATTTAAAGAAATACAGGCACTCAATATATAGAATTAGGCAAGGATTTCTTAAGAGAAAATTCATGAGCAACTCAAACAAAAGAAGTTACAAGAGGATTGGAAAACTACGAACGGGAATTTAAAGAACACATGGTTT
>WNGS01052365.1:9088578-9099426 GCA_020271785.1 Procambarus virginalis
AATCATAAACTGATAAAGTGATGATATTTTGTTTGATACCAGTCTGAATACAAGTGTGGTTTGTTGATGCAAGACAAGTGGCAACCTAGTGGCTGTTGAACAACATTCTATCATGTGATGCCTCCGATAAACTCTTCTTTCGAGGCCCCAAAAATACATTGCGCACCAAGATTTTCATATGTATGATTGTTTTAACTAGGATATAATAAATTGAAACAATCACTAACACTGAATGACGTTAATGGAGAAACGACCATTGTTTTGATAAAATAACTAAAATAGCCTGAGGAGAAATAAATTGCTGCCTGTCGGTACAGGTTCTGGCGAACCTCATCAAAACGCGTCAGTGAGCCGCGAGTGACGGAGGGGAGAGGATGTCGCCCGGGACACGGCTACGATGGCTGCTGGTGCTGGAGGTGGTGGTCGGGTACTGGTGTTACCTCTGGCTGCTCCCTCACCAACATGCCACACTCTCACACCAACCATACCAAGTCAACGCCACGCAAGGTGATCCATATATTATATTGTTGCTACAATAATTATAATTCATATCAAATATTATATATAAATTATGCATTATAATTTAATTAAAAAATGTATATAGCAGATTCCATAATTTATGAGCCTCTGGTTCAATTGTGGAGCTGAAGGCCCATCCCTCGGAGATGGAAATACAATTTAGAGAAAATCTTGTTATCTCCAATTCGTATGAGAATTTACTTCTCCTACCACCTTATTTAATATTATATACTTTATTATAAACAGGTACATACATAAAAAGTGGTTGGGTATAAAATAGGAAAATTTACAGAAAAAACAACGTTTATTAACTAGTAGCTGTAAATTTCTCCATACTCATCGGACACTATAGGCAGGAACCGAGGATACAGTGGGCATTTCCTCTCTGGATTGCCACACCGAGGTGCTGGAAAAGGAAACTGGCTGATTTAGGGTCTTTGTTGTTTCAATGAATCTGGAAGCCAGATCTTTAATTGAAAGCTCCTTGTACTTTCTCTCCTTGGTTCAATTATCTCAAATCCTATAAGAATAAAGTTATACCAGTGGTCTATTTCCCTGTACTTGTTTGATTTGAATCTTTCCCTGTGTGCAACTCGTCCTCGACTCAAGTCCATTACATTCAGCGGTCAACCCCACAGATGCATTCATAAATTTTAACATGCTGTTCATTCAAAACGGGAATTTTCTCAAGTATAAATTAATATTATAATATAAGCATATTGTGTATATATAGGCATAGGTTAGGTTAGGTTAGGTGTTTAGGTTCTGTTGGCGATTATTTGTATTTGTAGTACGTGGGTGAAGCATTTATAGCGTTGTGATTCGAACAAAATTCGTCAGTGAAGCACTTGTTCCGGATATGTTCGATCGTCAGCAGTTGTGAGTCGTGTGCATGTAAACCGCTTTTCATTCATAAACAGGGGGTTTGGCGGGTTCATGGAATCACTTTTGGGTCTTTGTTTGGAGGACGGGCTGCTGTGTGGCAGCAGCACCACCTTGACCAAGGGAGAGGGAAACGTGTGCCTGCCAAGGTGGCGTTATGACCACACATACACTAGTGTAAATATATGGTGCAAGTGTATGTTGCAGTCAAACTATATAGTCACATATTACTTGCTTAGCTTACTCTTGTATCAGTAATCTTTTGTGAAATAGCAGAAGCTTATGGTTGTTCATACACCTAGATACTTGAGGTAGGTGAATATATGGTACTTTAAGTCGTAAACGATTGATCGACCGGTATAATTGCTGGAACTCCACCCCTGGAACTCCTGGAGCGGTAAGATGCTCGCCTGGCGTTCCAGGAGCGCTTTGTCCTAGATTCCTATCCTGGCCGGGGAGGATTCACTGGGCGTAAATCCTTAACTGTAGCCTCTGTTTAACTCAACAGTAAAATGGGTACTTGGTTGTAAAACGATTCTTCGCGGGAGTCGTATTCCAGGGAACAGGATTAAGGACTTGCCCGAAACGCTACGCGTACTAGAATGTAAACGCTAGGCTGTACAAGAATGTAAAAACTCTTGTATTTATAAATAAAAAATATTCCCCCTTTCCCCCCCCCCTCCCCTTGGTGAATTGTCTCCAGCTAGTATTACCAGATGTACATAGAAATGACTCCCTCATGTATTTAGCACATATTGTTATATATTCTTATGTACCTTGAGGTTTGTGTAGATTGTATTGTATTATGTATATATCTAATTAGGTACATTATGAACTAGATGTACATATTTATGTTTTGAGCTTCTGGTATGCGAAGGAGAAAGATTGGAGTGGCTTGCCTTGTTGGCAACAAAGTCGTTCTCGGCCGGCATGGCCGTTGGCCAGTCACTACTACCTTGATTTCCCAGAGAGACGGACGTGAGAAGTCCAGTCCTTGGGTTGTACTATACTTTGCTATTTATCACTAAGGTATATATTATAAGAGTAATGCTGTTGTAAATGGATCAGGCTACAGATATATCAGTAGGTCAGGTGGTAGGTGATTTTGGTATCTGAGGGTTGTAGATCATTATTGTGTTGCAGTACGTGACATTCCTCACCCACTATTTATGTATCACACCTCCATAATGTTATTAGGTTAGTGCCGGGTTGGAGCCTGGTGTCAGCTAGTCCTAGGTATTAGCCGTTACTGAATTGATAGATGTGTTTTAAGTTCTTGAAGTTCATTGATGTGACTTAGTTGAGCTGTGTGTTGAAGCTCTTTCTGGTGAAAATGTCAGTTGTGTACTAGTGTATATCAGTTGTATATAGAGAATGTTTGTTAGTTCTCAGTGTTTAACAGTGACCTATTTATATGTCCCAGTAAACTGGCGTTGAGGCTTTGGTTGGCCAGCGATGGTGTGGATCATGAGGTCATGACAGGGGGATACACAAGTATAGTCCCATGCCAGTTGTCATATAATTCCTCAACTGCATAGTGTAATTTCATCCGGTCACTCAGCAAGAGAATAACATTGTGGGACATTAGAAAACGAAGTTCTTTCTGCTGGACGCAGGGCAGAGGCAAAGGTCCTTTTTTTAATGATGTTGTTTCCTTCATTGTGTTGACTTCCATCCCTTTGATTTTCCACAGTATAGGTCATGCTACCCTTATTCATCTATTTCTGCCACGCCACATATACAAAGTGTGGATTGGGCAGAGGGCGACTGCAATGCAGATATACTACAATTGAAGATTTGTACATGCTTCAGACATGGGGGGGCCGCCAAATGGAAACCTCCCCCTGCATGGGCGAGCACGCACAGCTGTGAGGCGAGCATAGTCGCTATTATTGCTATTTTTAGCAAAGCTGTAGCTTCATTTTTCACAATGTCGCTGTTCCAGCTGATTTGTTTGTTGGCTTTTTGGTAGGGTTGGTCTGAGTGCTGGGGCTACCAGAGTATCCTATTTTGCGATGCATCCTGCACCACAGGGGTCATGTATTGTTACGACTCTGGGTTCTTTAGATGGAAACCAGAGGTCAAAATTGAGCTTATTAATGACAATATGGCAGGGCACGCTTAGAGAGATGTAGCTGTTTGTAATCATCCCTGCCAGAAGTAAGATTATTTGTGTGGCTCACAAAGCATTTAAACTCTTAAACTTGTGGTGGATTAAGTAACATTGTTATAAGTTTAACTACCCGTAGAATGAGGAAAGTAGCAATATGAGGCATAAGGGGAAGATGTTTTAATGTGTATAGCTGTATGATCAATTGGGCTCTTCCCGGCACCACACGCATGCTGCAGGAAGACGGTCTTCTCTCTGCTGGCGGCTGTGTGGTTCGGACGTGCTCTCCTCCTTCCTCTTACTTCCTCTGGATTCTCTATTTTCTGTGACTTAGTTGGTTAAGTACTCCATTACTCAGTTTGTATATGTCTGGCATACCTATCGTTATATGTGTAGAGTAGTATACCTGGGGTGTAGTAAGTATATTTAAGTTGTTGTACCTGTTATGCTAACTGGGGTCCCAGTGTACCACGTGGTCCCCTACCCTAGGCTGAATCGAGTGTGTTATAGTAGAGCTTTACCCTAGCTTGTTACCAGTGTAAACCTTGTATCCTGCCTACGTGGACCAAGGCTTTTAACGTAAGATTGTGTGGTAAAGTTAGTATTAAATTGTTATTGGTGAGATTGTGTATGGGGGGTGTTAAGGGGTTAATAAATAAGTAAGGTTGAACAGAGTATCCCTTATTCCTGTGTGGGAGTTCAATAATCATTTCCTAGACTAACCAGGTTTAGTAGCAAGCATTTATTCTTGTGGATATTTTACTTTGGGGGCCGGGCCTTTTGTTCTCCCATATCTTGATACCTCTAGTCTACTTACCCTTACCCCTTAATAGTACCAAGTTCCCCATTGCAAGCCCACTATTGTTCGTAACGTGTATCCTTGCTGATTCGCCCAGATTATCAGATAGAATTTCTTTGACCAGGTTAGTTGATACCAAGGAGGAAGATAACAAGGTTTGAACAGCAATTTGGGTGTCAGTGCGAACACCCACGTCACAGAGAGTGACTGGAAAAGTGGCTTATTCCCACTAAGTCATGGAGAGAAAGGTTGAAAAGTTTTTCTACCAGAGACTTCAGAAGGATGTCATACACGTCAAGCTTTGTGCTGTTGTAAGATTGGGCGCACCACAAGTAGGTAGAGTGCATAATTAAATCACATTAACATGATGTATCGCTGAGAAAATCCTTTAGTCTAGGGCGCTAGCTTGGGAGTACCAAGTTTATTTATATACAAAAAGATGCATTGGGTTTATTAGAGTACAGAGACTCTAAGTTTTACATTCTTGTAAAGCCACTAGCACGCAAGCGTTTCAGGCAGATCCTTAATATAATATATAATTTTAATACGGTAATTTCAAGCAAAATTAAAAAAAAACTACAGGTACATTGTAAGAAAGGATAAAAATACATTGTAAGAAGGTATAAAAATGCATTGTAAGAAAGTATATAAAAATTACATTGTATTAGAAATTTGTAGGAAAAAAAAGTAGGTACATTAAAGTAAATGTAAGGGTTATCAACAGGTACATTTTAGCATAATTTGAGGATTATTGCATGATATAATGTAGCGAGCTGTGTATAACATATGTGTAGCAAATGTGTTACAAACTATAATGTAGCACACTGTGTATAACATGATATAAGATAAACATCAATGATTACAATGGTAAAGTTGTATGGCATGGGTACATATTTTGGGTAGCAGGGAGCCGGTCGGCCGAGCGGACAGCACGCTGGACTTATGATCCTGTGGTCCTGGGTTCGATCCCAGGCGCCGGCGAGAAACAATGGGCAGAGTTTCTTTCACCCTATGCCCCTGTTACCTAGCAGTAAAATAGGTACCTGGGTATTAGTCAGCTGTCACGGGCTGCTTCCTGGGGGTGGAGGCCTGGTCGAGGACCGGGCCGCGGGGACACTAAAGCCCCGAAATCATCTCAAGATAACCTCAAGATAAGCACTAGATACAATGCGAGTTTCAAGCAATAGGTAGGAAACTATGAAGATGAACATAGGTACTTTTTGGTTTTATTTTTGAATTGGGCAAAAGTTGGACAGCTTTTCAACTCGAATGAGTTCCATAGACTGGGTCCCTTTATTTGCATAGTGTTTACACAGATTAAGTTTGACTTTGGAGATATCAAAGAGATATTTATATCTGGTGTGGTGATTATGTGTTCTATTACATCTGTCCAGGAAAAGTTTCAGAACAGGGGTTTGCATTTAAGAACAGGGTTTTTTAAATGTAATTGGCACAAGGCAATGTGTGGGGTGAGGTTATGTTTACTGATTTAAAACAGGAAGCCTGAGTGTTGTCTTAAAGCAGAGTTTATTATTCTGATAGCGGATTTTTGATGGGTGATGATGGGCTTGAGGTAGTTTGCAGAGGTTGAGCCCCATGCACAGATATCATATGTAAGTTAGGGGACGATTAACGCACAGTATATTGAGAGGAGAGCAGAGCAGAGTTTGGAACATAATATCTGATTTTAGAGAGTATACCAACCGTTTTTGTAGACTTGATTATGTGCTGTACGTGGGTGCTGAAGTTGAGTCTCTTGTCTAAATATAGGCCGAGGAACTTTCCTTTATTTTTATTGCTGATGTTAACATTCTCGCTGAAGCTGAATTGCTATTTCTCTAAATAAATTGCCATTTCTTATAAAGAGCTAAAGGTAGCACCTTGGACAGGGTTAGGCTAGGTTAGGCTAGACTTCAGTCACACGTGAGTTACTTTCAGTATTGGCATTGGAAGGATTCTGGTTTTCAGATATACAACAGTCATGAAAGAAGGCGAGTAGTTGTTGGTCACACTTTATTTCATATCTTTTCCTGATCTTTCCTTCTTTACAATGATCGTTTCATTCCTAGTGTAGCACTGCTAGATAACACCTGGGTTTTGTTTGTGAAGTTGACGCAATCTATAGAGGAGGGATCCGCGCTGCTTGGTAAGGCACTAATTTATATAAAAGTTAGCTTTTTTTTGCTTAGCAGCTGTTTGAATGAGGTCAAACTTTGCATGAGGATTTGCAAGTTTGATAAGCATTCTCCTAGTGCTGCTGGGACTGTTTTTATCTATCCTGACAGCTGATTTGATATCAACGTTGACTTTGATCTTTGATTTAATTAGTTCACAGGCTACATTACAGCAGATCTCATCTTGTTCATCAGGTAGATCAGCAGAGCTAATTATCAGAGAGTCGTGAAGTTGTTGTTGCTCTAGGTCGTCTTCAGAGGCCGCCTGGTGCATCTGGAGGAGATTTATTTGCTTTTCCAGCTTTTGAAGGAAGTCGGTTTGTCCTGGTTGGGTTCCCTCAGTCTTAATCTTGTTCATTTGTTTCCTTGTGTCATCTGTTACAGTTGGTAAGCTGTGAATTGCTTTGATCGTTGTTCATCGAAGACTCGAGGAGGCGGTCTATAGTTTATTGTTGTTTGGAGACTGTGGCTTGGAAAGCCTCAATTGCTTCAGATTGCCGAAGCACTAAGTTATGTAGTTTCTGCGCCATGGATTTTTCCGCAATAGTTTTAAAGTTGGTACAGGGAAGCATAGATTGAGTGAATTCCACAGCCTGAGTTTTGAGTTGAGTCGTAGGCAGCTGCTGAGAGAGAGAGAGAGAGAGAGAGAGAGAGAGAGAGAGAGAGAGAGAGAGAGAGAGAGAGAGAGAGAGAGAGAGAGAGAGGAGAGGGAGGAGAGGGGGGAGAGAGAGGGAGGGAGGGAGAGAGAGAGAGAGGGGGAGGGTCGCACCAGGTCGTTTTTACAACAGCGACAAAGATTCCAGTGTTGCCATTGTTTCATTTAGGTCTCTTGGTGTCAAGGAGAGTGGGTTCGAATTCTTATCAGGCTTCTACTGATTTTCTGAAGTAGGTTAACCTTGGAAGGGAGAGGCATGTCACAAGAAGATAAAATGCATCATAGGCATCGATGTCACCAATCCTATTTTTCATCCTTTTGCATCCATGATTTTCTTTACAAGGATCTCACCAATGACGTTTTACCCGAAAGGAGCTCTGAGTGGTGTCTGTGGGCCTGATTATATGAACTCCCTGCAGGAGAGAGTTGTCCTGCAGGGAGGTCACACTTGTCAGGGTTAGGGAGAGAGAGGCCTTGCTTGTCTGCCTGTTCAATAATTTTCTCGATGCCCTCCAAGAGGGAATCTAAAGAACCAACCATATGTCCCATCATGTAAGAACCAGATAGTGATCTCCCTGGTCAAACTGAGATGATATATTTTAAGACTAAGCAGAAAAAAAGGAGCTAGGGAAGGGAGGGAGGGAATTATTAGAGGAAACCGCCAAGCCATTACTACTATATAGCACTTGAAAGGGGTCAGGATATGGATTTGGGATGGGGGGGGGGGGAATCACCAAGGCAGATGTTTGTAGGAATCGCCAGAATGCGGGTTTAAGTCACTCCAATGCCTCAAAATGATTTTCGTTGATATATCACGCCATTGTGATTTTATTGCGGTGTGGGATGTGGTGTTCATACTAACTGTTCCACCACCTTGAGATAAGTGATCCAACGTCTGGTTGTGTTGTACTTGCCTTTCCTCAAGCGTTCCAATGTTTTCTGGTCCCACATCTTATTTATTTTACTTTCATATTTTGTTTAAACTGGTTTTCCACATTTAACACATATATTTTCAACATGTTTTCCAGTCACAGAATAAACTTGGAGTAGTCTCTCTCATCAGTATTAAGTACTTGTTTATAGCCTTTAGAGAGGATCGTTCTCCCACTGTAGTTATGTCACGGCACATGTGCAGAAGAGTTGCTGATCTGGCGGAAGTTTTGAGACGTAACGTACACCTTCCAATCATATTATTATTTTACATATTCACCCCAAACATTGCCCACAAAGATCCCTTGCTTACAGGGACCATCACTTTGTTGTACCTCGTCCCCAGGGACGAGGTACAACAAAGTGATGAGGTGTGTCCAACAAATAGATTCCAGGCATACACGAATCAGCTTTCTTCTATCCTTTTCTCTCCCACACCTAGACGGACGTCAGACTGTGGCTGACGCCACTCAGTGGTTCGGGTGTTGATTGATGATCTATTCCAATGCTGACAGTGGTTGACAGTCTTCTCTCCCCATCCAGCAATGGTGACGCTGGGTAGTATCCAGTACCTGCTGAAGCCCCCGCCACCCACTTCGGAGGATCTTAAGTTCGCTGCCATTGCTTCAAACCACAGCCAGCGGAGGGCGGCTCCTCATCCACCCGGTAGGCTGTCACCAGTTCCCATGTGACGCTGCAGCTCTTGGGGTCGTAATAATTGTTTTTGAATCTCGCACAATACAAGGCAGGCAAGTGTGTTGCGAGCCATATAAACACAGTCTTGCTAGTCTGACCCCACCGTCATGAAGATGGGGTCAAGTAGATTGTACAAGTAGCAAGCAAAGCAAAAGAATTCGTAATATAACTTTTTTTTAATTAATTGGTCTATACATTACCGAGTGTTATATTGTCAATAATATACTGCGTGTTTAATACTGTGGACAGCATCATCAGTGGCGGTGGAGACGACGAGGTCAACACCCTCCTCTACTGACTCCCTCCACCCGTCCTCCAGCACTACTACCACCATTTATAACATCACCAACGTCAACGTCGTCAACAACAATTCCAGCGTCGGCAATCATCTCGCCACCAACATTGATCCCACCATTAAAAATGGCCCCATTTCCAGCAACGGCGTCGTTGTCAGCATCAATAAAAGTACCTCCGCCCGCGCCGTCACCTCCACAGACACCCCCTTCATTACCACCAACAGTACCGTCACTAGCGCCAGTACCTCCGCCCGCGCCGTCACCTCCACAGACACCCCCTTCATTACCACCAACAGTACCGTCACTAGCGCCAGTACCTCCGCCCGCGCCGTCACCTCCACCATCAACAAGCTCCTAGTGCAGGATCTGGTACGGTTGGCCACAAGACCGACCTACAAGTGCACTAAACTCCTGAAGCAGGGAGGAAGGTCCTGCCACAGGATCCCAGATGGAGACAAGTGAATATCTTATTGCTGTTGTTTTAAATTATAATTATAATTAAATGTTGTCAGTAGTAGAAGTAGAGCAGCATTTGTAGTGGTGGGAACCATTGCTTACATGTGTTCTGTTTCCATATTACAATAATAAATTATAGCTAGGAGGACTTAAAAAATTATAGCTAGGAGGACTGACATTGGAAAAACCTATTCAATAACCACTGAAAAAAAATTATAGCTAGGAGGACTGACATTGGAAAAACCTATTCAATAACCACTGAAGCTCACCTTAATTCTTTCCTCAGTGACTGTGGGATAACTGCTGTATAGCCAGAATTCAAATTATAATCTCATTTAACTACCATTGTGTACTTTAGCTCTGCCTTTCCTTTCAAAAGGTAACTTTAACTAACTTTAGTTAAAAAAAATTGTCATCTTTACAATTGTCATCTTTCATTTTACTCCCATGTTCAGTAGTACACTGGCTTTGTCTGTGTCCTCTAGTATTAACTTCATTATCCAGTGTTCCTGAGTGTATCTCTATTTAAGCTACCTCATTTTGTCTTAGTGTAACTTTAGTATTAAACTATAGTGTACTTATAATAGTATAGTAAGCAAGCTTTTCATTTTATAGTTTTCATAATTGCTTTTTTACTTTTTGGTCATCTATTGTTATTAATTATTCTAGTTCATTATTTACATTCCTAGTTCTCATAAGTTTTTTTTTTTTTTTTCTTTTTCTTTACTTAATTTACCATTGAGTTTATATTACTTAAATTACCATTAAGTTTATATACTTTAGAATTTTTATTCTACTTCCTTTATTTTCTATTTTGTATTTTGGCACTCTTGCCTTGTTTCCCAGCAACCAGCCTTTTTATGCAGACAAGTATAGACCCAGAACTAAACCTCTTATCCACTATCTATGACAATCATCACTTTAATGATCAAAATTGCAGATATTTTACAGCACATGATGTAAACAATGTATTAACACATAATCACAATATCTCTGTAATCAACTTGAATGTTAGATCCCTAGGTAAACACTTCGATGATGTTAGTGCCTTGATTGAAACTATTGACAACAAATTCTCTTTTATTATACTTACTGAAACGTGGTTGAAAGAGGATACTACTCAACTCTTTACATGCCTAACTACTTGGCAATTCACAACTGTCGTCAAACTCAGAGAGGTGGTGGTCCTGCTCTTTACTACCATCATGAACTAACATGCTTAAAAGTAATTAGAACTAGAGACTGCTGTGGGGAGTATATCTTCGCCAGTTTCAGAGTCAAGGGTACGAGTCTATCCTGTCTGTAGGTGCAGTCTATAGAATTCTTAACAC
>WNGS01052365.1:9113092-9125592 GCA_020271785.1 Procambarus virginalis
CTCTGTACCTCAAGGTACAGTCCTTGCACCGCTACTTTCCTTATTCTCATATCTGATATAGACAAAAATACACGTCACAGCTTCGTGTCATTCTTTGCAGATGACACACCTTACACGGGTAGTCGTGGCTCGGTTGCGTCTCCTAGGAGTTCGGTGTTGGCCTACCTCGACGACTGGCTGGTTTTGGGCTCCCAGCCGGTCCGCTTGCTTGCTAGCCAGGGATTTGGTTCTTTCCCAGCTCGCCGGGTTCGGGTTCTTGGTGAACTGGAGGAAGTCCCATCTGGTTCCCTCTCAGGTTCGGACTTGGCTGGGCCTCGTTTGGGACTCTCGCACCTCCTCCTTGTCTCTCCCTCCGGAGTCTCTCCAGCGGCTGCGGTCCCGCCTTCGTCTGTTTCTGGTGGGCCCTCGGGTCACCCGGCGGTTGCTCGAGGGGCTGTGCGGGTGCCTGAACTTCGCGATGCTGGTCTACCGCCGGGTCGGGTTTGGCTTCGTCGGCTGTTCTGGTTCCTTCGGGGTCACCCCTTCCGCCTCTCTCGCGATCGCAAGGTTCGACCCCCGGGGGCCTTGCGTCGGTTGCTGCGTCACCGGCTTCCTCTTCGGGTTTTTCGGGGTTCGGTGCCATGGCGCCTACCCGAGCCCTCGCTCGATGTGTACACGGATGTGTCGTCTCTAGGCTGGGGTTTTGTGACCAGTGCTCACCAGGCCGGCCAGGGGCGTTGGGGTCCGTCCTTCCGTCGAGCTCACAGCACGGTGCGGGAGTTCGCGGCGGTGTGGTTTGCTCTTCGGAGGATTCGGGTGGCCCGCGGATCAACGATCCGGCTCCATTCGGACTGCTCTCCGGTGGTTCATTGCCTGAACCGCGGGGGTTCGATGCGGTCCTTGTCTCTTTGGGGTTGGTCGCTTCGGGTGACTCGTCTGCTGAGTTCTCGGGGTTTGGCTCTCCTGGCTGTTCACGTACGGGGCGTGTCCAACGTCTTGGCGGACGCCCTGTCCGCCAAGACAGTTCCCCTCTCCACGGAGTGGACGGTCGACGACGAGTCCTTCCGCTGGCTTTGCCAGACGTTCGGGCGTCCCAAGGTGGACCTCTTCGCATCGGCGTGGTCGCGGCGTCTTCCCTTGTATGCGGCGTCTTCCCGTGTATGCGGCGCCCTTCCCCGATCGCGAGGCCGTCGGGGTCGACGCCTTGCAGCTCGACTGGTCGAGGTGGAGGTTCCTGTACCTCTTTCCCCCGGTTCAGCTGTTGCTCCAGGTCCTGACTCGCTTAGAGACTTACCAGGGGAGAGTTGTCCTTCTGGCCCCTTGGTGGCCGGCCCAGCCTTGGTTTCCGGTGCTAGTTGCTCGTGTCCGAACCCAAGGGTTTTTCTGCGGCTCCGCCTCTTTCAGCAGATCGGGCCGGTGCGTCACGTGGCTGGTTCGATCTTCTCCTCGAGTCTTCGCGTATGGTATTTTTGACTCGAGTTTATCATCATCTCTATGGTGATCAGGTGGCCTCCTTGTTGGTGTCTCACCTGCGGGCTTCATCTCGGCGGCAGTATGAAGTTTCCTGGCGGTCCTTCTCTTTCTTTTTGCGTCTTCGTCGTGTTCATTCCTTGTCTGTTCGGGTGGTCTTGTCCTTCCTCTCGTGGTTGTTTCAGGACCGTCATCTTATGCCTAACACTGTCGCCTCCTATCGTGCGGCGCTGGCGGAGCCGCTTCAGCTTGCTTTCGGTATCGATGTCACGTCTGCGCCGTTTCGCAAGCTGTCTCGTGCTTTGTTTCACCTCCGGCCTGCTCATGCGCCGCCTGAGCCGTCCTGGTCTTTGGACAGGGTGCTCGCTTTCCTTTCGTCTCCTCGTTTCGTTGTGGCCCCTTCGGTCCAGGATTGTTTTTCCAAGGCTCTTTTCTTGTTGGCTTTGGCCTCTGGGGGTCGGGTCGGGGAGCTTCATGCTCTCCTCCGGCGCAGGGGCTTCTGCTCTTTTGGTCGTGGTGATAGTTTTGTTCGCTTGCAGCCGTCTCCTTCTTTTCTGGCAAAGAATGAGACTGCTGCGTTCCGGAGGGGTCCGTGGGTGGTTGATGCTTGGTTGGTCAGGCCGGGGGTGCATCATGTTTTGTGTCCGGTTGCGGCGCTTCGCCGTTATTTGCGCGCCACGGCTTCTGTGTCCGGGGACGCGCTCTGGGTTGATCCGGTTTCCCTTCTTCCCTGTTCGCGGGTGCGGGTCTCTCAGGTCGTCCGCAGGGTTATTAAGTCCAGCCAGCCTGCGGTCTATCCCCGTGCCCATGACGTTCGGAAGTTCGCGGCGCTTGCTGCCGTCTTTGGGAATATGTCTTGGTCTGATATTCGGGCGCGGGGTTTTTGGCGGTCGAACAGGGTCCTGGCTGCTCGTTACCTTGTCAATGTTCCTGGGCCCCGGCGGGCCTGTGTTGCTTTGGGTCGGCGGTTGCAGCCAGTTGTCTCGGCTTCGAGTTGAGGAGTGAGCGACGACCGCCTCCGGGTAAGTCCCTCTTTTTTCCGTCTGTGGGTAGTTAGCTCCGGGGAGCCGACGGGGCTCCCCCCAGAAAACCAGCGTTGAATGTAATGAAACGCCATTTTCTGGGTGAGTCCCGGAGGCTCCCCGGCATCCCTCCCTCCCTCCGGTCGGCGTTTTTTTCGCGTTTTTGACATCCAGCCTCAAGAACTGAGGTGTGGGTAGCCGGCGCGGAGGGTCTGGGGCTCCCCCTTCCCCCTCCCGGGGAGGGGGGAGCTGCGCAGACAGCGGCGCGGCAGCGTGTGACGTCACACTAGTTTGCTCGTTTTTCTTTGGGGAGTTCTATCCACTAGTTCGGCTTTTGGTAGCAATTTTAACCAGAATAGGGGTTTGTTTTGGGGCGCTTACCTTTCTGGGTGCCTGTCCCGGTCGATGGCAGACATAGAATGCTTCCAACCACACGGGGGCTTCTATAGGCCATTGCTCCCCTTGCCTCTCTGAGGGGGCCCGGTTCTGGCCGTGGTTCCCGGTAGGCCTAAGAACTCCATACACATGACTGATGCCAAAGTCTGACATTAGCATATCAGCCTGGGATAGCTCCGGGGAGCCTCCGGGACTCACCCAGAAAATGGCGTTTCATTACATTCAACGCTGGTTTTTTTGGGTCTGAAGCCATATTGACAAGAGCTAAGTATATTGTGTTTGGCTAGATAAGAGTAAAGTTGCTTGTAGATTAGTTTTTCAAATATTTTTGACAAGTTTGGCAGGATTGATATAGGTCTGAAGTTGTTGACATCAGTGAGATCACCACATTTGTGGACAGGGGTTACTCTCGCTTTTTTTTTAGAACATCTGGAAAAGTTTGGAGTTCAAGTGACTTGTTGAAGAGCAATGCAATAGCAGGAGCTAAAGATCTGGAGGCTTTTTTGTAAATTAAAGTTGGTATCTCCTCAAGGGCACTAGACTTGGTTTTAAGGGAAAAGATTATCTCATTAACATCAGTGGAATTTGCAGGCGTTAGGTACAGAGACTGTAATTACCTAAGTGATTACACTTAGGTAATTACACTTAGGTAATTACAGTCTCTGTACCTAACGCCTGTGTGGATAGTTACCTGTAAGATAGTCTTGAACATCAGTACTGGAAGATGGAATATCATTTGCAAGGGATGACCCAATGGAAGAGAAGAACCTATTGAACTCAAAAGCAGTATCAGAGGCTGTAAGCTGACCATCGTTATTGGACAGGAGTATTGGTTTATTTGAAATCTTCTTTGATCCCAATATTTGTGAAATTGTGCTCCAAGTTTTGTTAATGTTGCCCTTTGTTTGGGTAAATTTATCTTCGTAGTATTTAATTTTGGCTCTTCTAAATATTTTAGATAGCAATGATGAGTAATTCTTTGAAAATTCTTTGGAGACGATTCCTAACCTATACTTCTTCTCAAGGTCATGTTTTTTATTAATGGATTTAAGGATTCCCTTTGTGAGTTTAGACACTCACGATTTCCCATCAAGCCGCCACTCTCTCCCGCATAGAGCTCCGCGACTCTGACCTCACTCAGCTCTCTGCTCTGCTCCAAGCTCCATCTGAATGTTTACAACCATGCCACCAACCAACTACTGTAATCAAGACTACTAAATAAATATGAAACTCACAAAAAACTGTATCTAATCTACCCAACAACGTAATATAATTCTACGTTACACGGGAAAGTTTCTGTACGAAGAAGACGTCTGCCTCACGGGTTGTGCCGGGGTGCGTGCACACCAAAGCGGGGTACTTAAAGCGGTCAGCACAGGTCATGACGCCAATGGTTATTGCCTCTCTGACAGACTTTCAGCAAGTTGTTTGACAAAGCATTCCAAGCACTGGAACAGACCAACCCTCAGTCAAGGGAGGAAATATTAACAGAATTCAAAAAACAATCTACTGAACTTATTTCTTCCACACTTCTACAAACCCTACCTAAAAAAGGTTGACAAAGTAGAAGGTGACGAAACTGATTTATTTCAGCACCCAATGGCAGTCTCCACTCCAACCAAGAAGACACAAGCCGTCGGGGAAATCAGCACTTTAGAAACCACCATGGACTCATTGGAATCAACTCTTAACATAATAATGAACATTTCTCAAGATTATACAATAGAATATCCAAGGATTAAAAACAAAGCATAAACACACACAGCAGTGCTTCTCAAGGACAACATTGGTATGTTTTTACTTCAAGAAACACTCACCAGGACTGAAAAAAGTATGAATATCCCAGGATATCAAGGTTTCCATTGCCCAATTGCACAAGATGGCACCTGAGACACTTCAATACTAGTGAGAAATCATATCAATGCCACGGCAATCACAGACCTGCCTGACTGTGATGAGAACGTCGAAATTATGGGAGTTAATCTCACTATGAGGAACTCAATGCTGTCCGTCTTCAATGTATACAGGAGCCATAGAGAACACGATATGGATCTCTCTCTGCAATCTTTGAAATAGCAGTCACCACACTTGCTATCATCTCGGGAGACTTCAACACTCTTAGTGAAATACTACTAGATTCATCAATTAGTAATTCATTGGGACTTTGAACCTAACACCTGCCACCCTAAGGTACATTTTTCTCCCTTGACACCATCCACATCCACTTTTACCCAGATCCCAGGGAAATGGCGCCCTTGCGGGGACTACAGGGCTCTCAACGTTTGTACTCTGCCGGATAGCTATCGAATACCACACATCCAGGATTTCTCCCAGGGATTGAGCAATGCAACCGTTTTTTTTTTAAATTGACCTTGTGCGGGCATTTCACCAGATCCTGGTGGAACCGGCAGATATTCCGATAACAGCAATCACAACACTTTTTGGACTGTTTGTATTCGTCCGGATGCCTTTCTGTCTACGGAATGCAGCCCGGACATTCCAATGCTTCATCGGCCAAGTAGTTAAGGACCTTACTTTTTGCTATGCCTATATTGACGATCTGCTGGTGGCCAGTACATTACCGACAGAACATCTGCTACACCTCCGGCTCCTTCTCACCCGTCTGCACAACTTTGGCTTGCAGCTCAACTCCGAGAAATGTATTTTCCATGTTCCAGAGCTGGACTTCTTGGGACACCGTGTGTCAGCAGCAGGGGTCCAACCACTAGAGAAGAAAATCGAGGCAATCAAGGAATTCCCGCGCCCATCCACTCCAAAGAAGTTGCAAGAATTTCTTGGTGTGGTGATTTTTTATCATCGATTCATCCCACATTGTTCGGACATCTTGCGACACTTATACGACCTCTTACGTGGTCGGAAACACACATCCTGTCTTCCGTTGGAGTGGACTCCCCAGGCAGAGACAGCATTCGCCGACATAAAACACAAGCTGGCGGAATTCACCTTGCTCCCCACACCCAGTGTCTGACTTTCCCACTAATCTCACTACCGACGCTTCAAACACAGCTATTGGTGCTGTACTACAACAGCTCATTGAAGGAGAATGGCGTCCAATTGCATTCTTTTCAGCGCGCCTGTCACCCACTGAAGAGAAGTACAGCACTTTTGATAGCGAACTGCTCGCCATCTACGCAGCCATACAACATTTCCGGCACTTCCTCGAGGGGCGGAACTTCCACATCCTCACAGACCACAAACCCCTCACATATGCACTGACGGCCAAGGGTGTTACTCACTCTCCTCGAGTAGCTAACCATCTGGGATTTATCTCTCAATATACCTCGGATATCCACCATGTCAAAGAAACTAACAATGTCATATCCGATGCACTGTCTCGACCCACCATAAACCACGTCGTGAAAAACCCAGCTCAGGTGGACTATTGTGTAATCAACAAGGCCCAACGGGAAGACCCTGATCTGCAGTGATTACGAACATCTGACACAGCTCTCCGGTTCATCGAGATTCCCATGGAAGGTGGCAGTAGTATAATCTGTGACACCTCATCGACGGGAGCACTTAGACCCTACATTCCTACCCAGTTTCGCTGAAAAACATTCTCAGCATTTCACTCCCTAGCACACCCAGGAGAACGTGCTTCCCAGAAGCTACTAACGGAGCGTGTCGTATGGCCAGGAATCAGTGCCGATGTTCGACGATGGACTCGCTCATGTCTCGAGTGCCAGTGGGCAAAAAACATTGACACAAAGAGCCCTCTTCAACAGTTCCCGTTACCTTCTGACCGTTTCGAGGTGGTGCATATAGACATCGTTGGACTGTTACCGTCGGCAAGAGGATATTCTTATCTACTCACATGTTTCAATCTATTCTCCAGATGGCCAGAAGCAATCCCATTAATCAACATCCCAGCTGAGTCAGTGGTCCGAGCTTTTCTCTCTGGATGGGTCGCCCGTTTTGGTAGCCCCTCTATCATCATCACTGGCCAAGAACGACAGTTCAAATCATATCTATGGAAGGAACTTATGGAATTCCTCGGCACCACACACAACCAAACCACAACATACCACCCTAAGTCGAACAGAATGGTAGAACGCTTTCATAGACAACTAAGAGCTCAAGCACGCCCTCATGATTGGATTGACAACCTTCCATTAGTCTTGCTTGGCATTTGTTCGGCCACAAAGGAGGGCAGTGGATTCTCGGTAGCAGACTTAGCATTCGGATCTAGCCTGCGGCTTTCAGGTGAATTCTTAACCCCGACACCACTCGCCACACCCCCAGACCCCACTTTTGTCCAGAAATTATGGACGGCCATGACAAGCATTCAGCCTACACCACCACGCCAACTGACAACTCATGCTACATATGTGCCTCATGAGCTCCACACAATTGAACACGTGTTTGTAAGAATCGACGCTGTTCAACGCCCTCTACAGTCACCCTACGAAGGACAATTTAAAGTGGTTTCTCGAACACCGAAGTTCTTCACCATTGAATGCCGAGAACAGCGGGTAAACATCTCCATCGATCGCCTTAAACCAGCACACTGTGACGCTGCCCCAGACATCCCTCAGACACATCCGCCGACAACGCTGTTCACTTTTCGACCACAATTACCTGCAACACCACCATCTACGACAACGGACGATCCTGTACGACCTCCCACCCAACGACCCCAATTAGATGACATCAGCGAAGAGGAGGAAGTTAACTTTGAGGGTTATACAACGCGAGCAGGGCGGACAATTCAGCGACCAGCCAGGTTCCTTTATCGAGTTTTTTCCTTTCATCCCTGGGAGGGGGAGTTATGTAGCAAGTAGATTATCCCAATAATATACTCGCTCCAAATTCATTAGCCTAATGAGAGAAGCAAAGCTCTCATTAGTACTAATTAGGGCACTCAAACATTTCCCTACTTAGTTAATAATATTCCTGCCAGCCTTTGGAGAACGATGAGGTATGATGATGAACGATACTCTGCTGCTTATATGCCCGAGCATATAAGCAGCAGAGTAGCGAGTAATAACCATCACACAGCACTGCTCCTGTGCCAGGTAAGTCCACTACGGGCTCACCATAGCCCGTGCTACTTGCCCCACTCCTGTGCCAGGTAAGTTACACACTCACCATAGTCCGTGTTACTTGCCCCGCTCCTGTGCCAGGTAAGTTACAGGCTCACCATAGCCCGTGCTACTTGGAACTTGTTCCGAGTAGCTGAATCTATAATAACAACAACAACGAGTAATAACCAGTCTACTTTCAATTGTAGTTTAGAACAGACACTTGCGAGATACTGTACCCACTCTCAGTGCACTCAACTCGCTATCACACCATTGCTCGCCAAAGTGTCACCTGCAGACTTCTGTATACTACATTCCTCCAAATATATATATATATTCTCATAGTGTCTGTGTTCATTGTCACCATAATTTACGTAACAATAGAACCGTTGCAAACCAGCATCACTCGGCACTCTTCCTGGGTGCTAACATTTTGGGTACAGGTAACTCGTTAATCGCTTACAATATCCTTGTGCACCCCTCGTACATTGTTATTCTTATTGGCCTTGCCCTACTTCACTATATGACTTATATGATTTTGGTTTACTGGATACCACTCATCCTTTTGATATCATTTAGCAGGCATTCCACTTCTGGCAGTAGCCTTAGTGTATATAGCTTGGTTAACTTCTGTAACTCATTTAACCCATAATTAATTAAGATTATTATTACTGTGTACTTAGAGAATAAATTCACACAGCACAAATGAGTTACAGGAAGAATGTACGCTTGCTAGGTACGTGCAAGTAACTAAGCTATAAATAACCAATTTCTGTGCTTGAAAGAAAACTCTGCATTGGAATGGGACTAATTTATTAATAAATATTTAGTATTAATAATATTTACAATTAATTATAGCTTAGTTACTTGCATGCACCTAGCAATCGTACATTCTCCCGTAACTCGTTTGTGTAGCGGGAATTTATTCCTTAAGTAAATATTAACGTTGTCTTAATTCATTATGGATTAAATGAGTTACAGAAGTTAACCAAGCTATGTATACTAAGATTACTCCAGAAGTGGAAGCCTAACACTGGGGGGGGGGGGGGGGTTGCGGCAGAGCACCCCACCCCATGAAACCCAAAACATATAACGAGTCATGTAGGGAGAAGACAAGGTCAGAAGCATTGAGGTGTCATCGTCTGCAGGCAAGCGGAGGTTGTGACCCCCTGGTGTTACGACCCTGGGTTCTTAGTTGGAAACCAGAGGTCCAATTGAGCTCTAAATAATTACTTTACACAATTCATAGCATTGGATCATGTGAGAATTATATTTAATTAACAATAACATTTATATCATGGCTCCTTAAAGCCGGTTATGCATGTATGTCCGTCGTCCTTGCCAAACGTAATTTTTTTTTTAATCTTGTTTCTCACAGAGCATTCATACTCTGAGCTTGTTGATTATTAAATTTAATACTGAACCAGTTATCAGCAATTCTTAGAACTGTTAAAGTAACTAGTAATGAATGTCTGAGTAAACTTGTGATGATTGCTGCTGTATGATCAGCTAGGTATCCGTCCCGGCAGCATACTTAAACGATCTCGTGCGGCTGTGCTCTCTTCTCTCTAGCTGGCAGCTGTGGCGTCCTGACTTTCCCTGTGGGGCTCTTCTTCCTCCACCTCCTTTCTCCGATCCCTATAATCTATGTTCTACAAGTTAAGTAACCATTACTGTACCGTGCTACTAGCTAGGTGTGTGTTTTCTTCAGAGGTATTTTAAGCCAGTGTTTTGGCCTCACTAAGTGTACTCCATAGTGATTAGTGTACCACGTGGGTCATAGCTACCCAGGCTGCTTCAAGCCTTACAAGTGCTGTTCTCTAAGTAGACTTTACCCTAGTTTGTAATTGTAAACCTTGCATCCTGCCTAAGTGGACCAAGGGGTTTAACGTAAGGTAGAGTGGTAAAGTTGTATTAATGTATATGGGGGGTTATTAGAGGGTTTAATAAATAAGGGATAAGATAGGAGTTCCTTTTATCCTGCTGAGTGTGGAATAGGGGATTACCTTAGACTACATACATTTATTCTAACAACAATTATTAATTACTGGGAATATTCTTCCATGGGGGCCAGGGCCTCCCTATTGCCACTATTTTAGGAACTCTTTTTATCTTGTACTATTGGCCCTCTCAGTACAATCACCTGCCCCCATAACACCTGGTAACCCGCTTAAGTATCCCACTTTGGTGCGCACGCACCCAGGCGCAACTCGTTAGGCAGACGTTTTCTTCCTACAGAAACTTTTCCGCTTTTCCAAGCAGGATCACGTACTAATTACTAATAATTGTAAATATTAATTAATAATAAATATTTAACAAATTAGTCCCAATCCAATGATGAGTTTTCTTCCAAGCACAGAAACTCGCCACACGTTTTGCGAGCAATTTGGCCTGGGTTCGTACCCTGGCCGGGGAGGATTGACTGGGCACCGATCCTTAACTGCACGCCTCTGTTCACCCAGCAGTGAATTGGTACCTAGTTGTTAAACGATTTGGCGGGTCGTATTCCAGGGAAAATTAGGATTAAAAATCTGGCCGCAATGCACGAGTGCTAGTAGTAGTAGTAGTATGCATCCATTAGTTTTAGGGCACTATGGAGTTGCGTTCTGGTTGTCGGTCTGGAATGGCCGCTCCAGGGCACAAAGCCAGGGTAGGTTGGTATGGAGGAGAAGCTGTCACCCAAGCAGCAGGTCCTATTCAGTTTCATCTTATGTTCACTTTGCATATGGTTTCTAGCGGCAACAGTTTGTAAATGGCAAGTCAGTTAAAAGCTTTGTGGTGGTCATATCAATATAGGCTGTTGCGATTGCTGTCTAGTAACAGACCTCGCTGGCCTCAAGAGTCATTTACCCCACCTAATATCACAGAAGGTATAAACAATCCTTTAAGTTAATAAGAAAGTGCCTCAGACACTTTTTTGGGCGAATTTTAGCGATAAATATTGGAAGAGGGATGGAAGCAGAAACTGGGCTGGGCAGTAGGCAAGAAATATGGGAACTCGCCTGATGTAACGACGCCGGCCTCAAGGTCGTATATCGAAAGGTATGAGTGAATAGAGGGCCAGATTTACAGCCAATCAGTGATATACTCTGATGTCATGGATGGGCGCTGAGCTGGGCTCAGGGATTGGCACTCAGGTCAATAACGTTCCAGACGTAGATAAGGATGAATGTCACGGTAGAGCTCCAGGGAAAATCCGCTAGATTAGCAATTTAGGTGGCAAGTTGAGCCTAATACGAACAGCAACAGTACTGCGACAATGCATGGAGTGGCCGGAAACCTTTTGTTGAAGGTGGAATAGTGATAAGTTAGTGAAGGGAATGCAGCTGTTGATTTTGGAGCATGACATCACGCTTGAGGTGCTGTCATGAGAGTGCAAGAAGCCCGTGACAGCGGGAGATCAACGTGAGTGAACAATCGCCCAGTTCAAGAGGCAGTCCCAAGGAGCCAAGAGTCGGTTAGGTTGTATTTCAAGAAGTTGTTCTACAGGAGGAAGCCACGTTGAAGAAGCTTGCAGGGTTCAACTGGACGACCGGTAGGAGACTTTTTGCGGGCAAGGCCAGTTAATGACAGTTGTAATTATCTGTTGGCCAATCTATGAGTAACCAGCGACTAACGTGAATAAACATTGATACTGCGAACAGTGGCATTAAGCCAACATTACTCAACCAGTGGAGGCAGTAGTCGAATAATCTTCACCCGAGGTAGTAGTGAATCAGTGCAGACGGCATTGATCTGAAGTTACCAAAGAGGTGGTACGCCCTGCAGAGCGATTCACGCTTACGTGAAATCAACGTTGTTGACGACGGTGGACATCTCGAAGGACACGTCCCTCTGTGCTTTAGAAGGGACGAGATTTCACTGGGAGAGAAGCCTAATGTTGTTTAAGAATCGCTACCTGGAACGAAAAGTTCCATGTAGCACGGGCTATGGTGAGCCTGTATTTGGAGCCTAATGAGTGATCTGCATGAAGGATACTGTGGAAAGGGAGAAGAGGAGCCCGAGGATGTGTGTGACGTAAGGGATCAGCATGATGGAGCAGTGACGTCATTGAGGCAGCAGTGACTACAGTAAGCTGAGCGAGGAGAAGGAGTATCCTGCTACTGGGCAAGACTCAACTGCGCTTACTTAAGTGATCTGCTCTCCCCCTTTCCCAATTCTAAGTTCACTAGGAACTTACATAATGCTTATTAATACAACTTTATGTGCCAGGATAGATTAATACAGTATCTGAAGTCTTCTGGTCAATTCTTTATGTGTATTATACCAATCAGAACAATGTGTAAGGGCTCTGAGTGTATATATGTCTGTCTGTGTGTGTTCAAAGGTGGAGCTAGTCATACAGTTAGCTCGCCCTAATTGGCTGAAGGAATGGTCTGGGGTACAAGATGAACATAGGCTGGTCGTTGTTGTTGTTTTAGATTTAGCTACTCAGAACGAAGTGTCCATGTAGCACGGGCTATGGTGAGCCCGTAATTCGCTGGTCGGGGTCGCCAGAATATAAACGGGAACAGCGTGCCAGGGTCATGTGCATGAGTTACGAGGAAAGGTTACGTAAAATGCACCTCCCCACACTGGAAAAGAGAAGAGT
>WNGS01052365.1:9130592-9138514 GCA_020271785.1 Procambarus virginalis
CCGTCTGGTACACATAGGGGGCGTCACTCACCGTCTGGTACACAAAAAGGGCGTCACTCACCGTCTGGTACACACACACGGGGCGTCACTCACCGTCTGGTACACAAAAAGGGCGTCACTCACCGTCTGGTACACACAGGGGGCGTCACTCACCGTCTGGTACACAAAAAGGGCGTCACTCACCGTCTGGTACACACACACGGGGCGTCACTCACCGTCTGGTACACACAGGGGGCGTCACTCACCGTCTGGTACACACAGGGTGCGTCACTCACCGTCTGGTACACACAGGGGGCGTCACTCACCGTCTGGTACACACAGGGGACGTCACTCACCGTCTGGTACACACAGGGGGCGTCACTCACCGTCTGGAACACACAGGGGGCGTCACTCACCGTCTGGTACACACAGGGGGCGTCACTCACCGTCTGGTACACACACACGGGGCGTCAGTCACCGTCTGGTACACACACACACGGGGCGTCACTCACCGTCTGGTACACACAGGGGTCGTCACTCACCGTCTGGTACACACAGGGGGCGTCACTCACCGTCTGGTACACACACACGGGGCGTCACTCACCGTCTGGTACACACAGGGGGCGTCACTCACCGCCTGGTACACACACACGGGGCGTCACTCTCCGTCTGGTACACACAGGGGGCGTCACTCACCGTCTGGTACACACAGGGGGCGTCACTCACCGTCTGGTACACACACACGGGGCGTCACTCACCGTCTGGTACACACAGGGGGCGTCACTCTCCGTCTGGTACACACAGGGGGCGTCACTCACCGTCTGGTACACACAGGGGGCGTCACTCACCGTCTGGTACACACACACGGGGCGTCACTCACCGTCTGGTACACACACAGGGGGCGTCACTCACCGTCTGGTATACACAGGGGGCGTCACTCACCGTCTGGTACACACAGGGGGCGTCACTCTCCGTCTGGTACACACAGGGTGCGTCACTCACCGTCTGGTACACATGGGGCGTCACTCACCGTCTGGTACACACAGGGGGCGTCACTCTCCGTCTGGTACACACAGGGGGCGTCACTCACCGTCTGGTACACACACAGGGGGCGTCACTCACCGTCTGGTACACACAGGGGGCGTCACTCACCGTCTGGTACACACAGGGGGCGTCACTCACCGTCTGGTACACACAGGGGGCGTCACTCACCGTCTGGTACACACAGGGTGCGTCATTCACCGTCTGGTACACATAGGGGGCGTCACTCACCGTCTGGTACACACAGGAGGCGTCACTCACCGTCTGGTACACACAGGGGGCGTCACTCACCGTCTGGTACACACAGGGGGCGTCACTCACCGTCTGGTACACACAGGGGGCGTCACTCATCGTCTGATACACACAGGGGGCGTCACTCACCGTCTGGTACAGATAGGGGCGTCACTCACCGTCTGGTACACACAGGGGGCGTCACTCACCGTCTGGTACACACAGGAGGCGTCACTCACCGTCTGGTACACACAGGAGGCGTCACTCACCGTCTGGTACACACAGGGGGCGTCACTCACCGTCTGGTACACACAGGGGGCGTCACTCACCGTCTGGTACACACAGGGGGCGTCACTCACCGTCTGGTACACACAGGGGGCGTCACTCACCGTCTGGTACACACAGGGAGCGTCACTCACCGTCTGGTACACACAGGAGGCGTCACTCACCGTCTGGTACACACAGGGGGCGTCACTCACCGTCTGGTACACACAGGGGGCGTCACTCACCGTCTGGTACAGATAGGGGCGTCACTCACCGTCTGGTACACACAGGGGGCGTCACTCACCGTCTGGTACACACAGGAGGCGTCACTCACCGTCTGGTACACACAGGAGGCGTCACTCACCGTCTGGTACACACAGGGAGCGTCACTCACCGTCTGGTACACACAGGGGGCGTCACTCACCGTCTGGTACACACAGGGGGCGTCACTCACCGTCTGGTACACACAGGGGGCGTCACTCACCGTCTGGTACACACAGGGGGCGTCACTCACCGTCTGGTACACACAGGAGGCGTCACTCACCGTCTGGTACAC
Organism: Procambarus virginalis; assembly: GCA_020271785.1. Lineage (NCBI taxonomy): Eukaryota > Metazoa > Arthropoda > Malacostraca > Decapoda > Cambaridae > Procambarus > Procambarus virginalis. The sequence goes on from WNGS01052365.1 coordinate 9,132,664, forward strand.
ACAGGGGGCGTCACTCACCGTCTGGTACACACAGGGGGTGTCACTCACCGTCTGGTACACATAGGGTCGCCGCTTCTCCACTGACGCTCCGCATTCCTCAATGGTGTTTTTGTGGGCCGAGATAACTAGAGTGAGGGAGGCCAGGTGAGGCCGTACCTCAACCTCCCCCACGCCCACAACCTCCACCACCTCGCTCATAACCTCCACCGACTCTCACACCCCCACCGCCTCCTTCATAAGCCCGCACCGACACATTGACTAACTGTTGTAGCCTACTGCGACCCCCTGGATCGGGGGTCGGGGGTCCCCAGTCGAATTGCTTCATTGGGAGGTTTTATATTTCACGAGGTTCTGCTCTGAATGACATATATGTAGAGGATTTTATATAATGATTTGACCTAATTTGGACCTTTTTATAATATATATGTAATATTATCTACAAACTATTTTTCTCATGTGAATACATGGAGGATATACACAACAAATCTTAGGATGAAGTATATAAAACTTTACATTCATATATTACCACAACATGTCAATATAGTTTCTGATAACTGACGTTTTTATACAAGTTTTCTTATGTCCAATTGTGGAGGAAAACCAGGAAATAAATGGATTACCAGTATCGATCTAAGGAGAGGAATGGAGTGTTGTTGTTGTGGTAACCATGGCAACAACCACGTGTTTACCCCCCCCCACCACCCAACCACTTGGGCTGGACGGTAGAGCGACGGTCTCGCTTCATGCAGATCGGCGTTTAATCCCCGACCGTCCAAGTGGTTGGGGCACCATTCCTTTCCCCCGTCCCATCCCAAATCCTTATCCTGACCCCCTTCCCAGTGCTATATAGTCGTAATGGCTTGGCGCTTTCCCTTGATAATTCCTTCCTTCCCCCCCCCCACCACCACCACCACCAGAACACCCACGCCGGCATGCAAGCACCTGCGCCAGGATTCAACAATCATTTACGCATCTTCTTTCGAACTCTTCAAGACTGTAACTTGCTTAGCTAAATGAATATTGCGGGTTCTGACCCTGAGCCCGTTGTGTGCCTCTGTAACACCCTCCACTACCGCCCACAACATGGGAATGGGGTGCATAATAAATGAACAAAAAACAACTTTCGACCCTGTACAGCTTTTCTCAATCTTTGGCGGCTTTGTTTACAAGTATTAAGCAGTTTATGAGCTCTGCAGCATTTAGTGGCTGTTTATAACAATTATAACGTTTGATTGGGAAGTTTTGACGCTCATAAATAGTTTAATAATTGTAAACAACCTTGCCAGAGACGCTGCGCGTACTAGTGGCTTTAGGTAGTGTATGTATTAGAATGTCAGGGGTCTCCAAACTTTTCAATGTAAGGGCCACATTATATATTTCCCATATTTATGCGGGCCGAAGGAATAAAAAATTAAAAAAAAAAAAACAAATCAGTGCCAGTAATTAATTTCCTCAAACTTTAATTAACTCAAACTTTTATCTTTTCCATATCTGAAAACATAAGGGTAAAATAAATGAAATAAATTCTACAGGAAAAAAACAGCTTGTATGTGGTGTTAAAAAGCATAGCCTATTAATTTAAAGTGGTAAATATTATGGCAACAGCTTTCCTTGATAAACTTANTTCCGGGTGATATTTTGGCGGGCAATGGTGCGGGTTGGGCGCTCTGCGTGTACGTACGGTGTCTCGCATTCTGTTCTCGACCACACTTGCAGTAGTCTCGTTATTGTTTGCTACTCTGCTGGTTATGTGCTTGGGCGCCGCCTCCCAGTGCTCCACAGGTTGGCGGGCTTTTTCCTTTGGACGTTCGGAATGGTTTGAGTTCCATCGTTGGTGCTTTGGAGAGCTTTGCTTCTCTGGTTAGGCTCATGCGTTTGGAGCGAGTATCTTCTTGGGTTACTCTACTCCCTCCGCCACCCTTGGTCACTGTTCCATCCTTGTTTACTCTTCCTGTTTGGCGGGATTGCGTCGATGGCTCCTGACTGGGGTGTTTGGTGTGGTGTTTGGTCACCTTGCATGTGTCTTTAGTGCCTTTTTGTCCATCTTTTGTTTTTTGTTGTCCTGTGGGGCTCTGCCCCGCATTTTGGTGTTTTGTTTTCGTTGTCGACCCCGGGGTTATTTCCCTGTCTGGACACTTTCCTTGCCTCTTTTCGGTGCCTGACTGCACCCTGCTGTACGGAAGGTCCTCGGGTATGTACGCGCTCCTCTCCCCAATTTTTGGATTGGTCGTGTGCGTTACTTCCGGCCACAAGTACAGTTTTGTAAACAGAGTGGTAGACGGTTGGAACAAGTTAAGTGAGAAGGTGGTGGAGGCCAAGACCGTCAGTAGTTTCAAAGCGTTATATGACAAGAGTGCTGGGAAGACGGGACACCACGAGCGTAGCTCTCATCCTGTAACTACACTTAGGTAATTACTCCTTGGGCCGTCTTCGTGGTTTCCTTCCTTATTGCCATTTTCCTCCCCATGCTACACTTTTTGTGTGTCTGGGTCAGTGCTTCTTGGTTATCCTGTTGGTGCTCCGGTGGGCCTCTGTCCATTTCCACGTCCTGCTTTTGGACTTCTCCGGTGTTCTGTTTTGGTACCGAGTTCCTGCGAATTCTGTGTAGTTTTCTGCAGGCTTCGGGTTGCGCTGTCTGTGGGAGGGGTGTGGACTTTTCGGCCTGCCGCTCCTGCTTTCCTGGTTCCTTTTCTTGGTACCGGGTTTGCTGGGTTCCGGTCCTGGTTTTGGTTTTCTTTGTTCCTTTTCCAGACCGGGTGTGTTTGCTTCTTGCGGCTCTCGTCCTTATATTCTTTACGGTAGTTTTCCAATTGGATGCCTCGGGGATGTGCGTCTCATTCCTTCCTGCTGGAGCTGGTTATGTTGCTCCTTTGGGTTGCGGGGTCGCTGTTTTTCGCTTCGCGTTTTGCGAATCTGAACACAGGTCCCAGGTTCTTGGGACCAGGTTATTGGTTATCCACTTGCGTGTTTCGTCTCGGGGGCAGTGTGTCGTTTTCCTATCATTGCGAAGGGTCCTTCAGTCTTTGATAGGGTTGGCTTGTCTTCCCTTCGCGGTTGTTCTGGGACCGTCGTCTGGGATTGTCCTGTCACCTCATGTTGGGTGGTGCTGGCAGAGCCGCTCCTGTTTGCGTTAAGTGTTACGGTTCCTTCTGCTCCATTCCACTTGCTGTCCTGGGCGTTGTTCCCCTCTGGCCCGCTCTGGAGTTTTGGGGCCGTCCTGGTCATTGGCCTGGGTGGTCTTTGTCTTCTCGTTTTGGTCTTTGTTTTGTCTCTGGTTTTGGTTGTTGCATTAGGGCGCGTGGTATCCGCCTCCCGGTTCCTTCCCTGTTTTACTTATCTTTGGGGAGGTAGCTCCGGGGAGCCGACGGGGCTCCCCCCAGAAACCCAGCGTTGAATGTAATGAAACGCCATTTTCTGGGTGAGTCCCGGAGGCTCCCCGGCATCTCGCCCTCCCTCCGGTCGGCAGCGTTTTTCGCGTATTTGACATCCAGCCTAAGAACTGCCAGTTGGATCGCCGGCGTGGAGGGTCTGGGGCTCCCCCTTCCCCCTCTCGGGGAGGGGGGGGTTGCGCAGACGGTGGCGCGGCGACGTGATGACGTCATGCTAGTTTAATAATTTTGTTTGGGGAGTTTTGTCCACTCGTTCGGCTTTCGGTAGCAATAATTTCACCAGAATTGGGGTTTGTTTTGGGGCGCCTACCTTTCTGGGTGCCTGTCCCGGTCGATGGCAGACATAGAAATCTCCCAATCACAAAAGGGGTTTCTATAGGCCATTGCTCCTCGTACCTCTCTGAGGGGGCCAGGTTCTGGCTCGTGGTCCCCGGTAGGCAAGAACTCCTAGCACTTTGACTGATGCCAGAAAGTTATACATATCCATTCAGCCTGGATAGCTCCGGGGAGCCTCCGGGACTCACCCAGAAAATGGAGTTTCATTACATTCAACGCTGGGTTTTTTATTTGCTTATCTCTCAATTGACATCTTATGCCAAATACTGTCGCCTCTGATCGTTCTGCTTTCGCAGAGGTGCTGTTGCCTGCATTCGGTATTGACACCTCTGCAACACTGTTCCAAAAGTTCTCATGTGTTCTTCTATCTCTAGCCTGCTCATGCTCCTCTTTAGATGTCCTGGCCCCTTGTTCGTGTTTTGAGTTTTCTTTCCTCACCTCAGTTTATGGTTTTTCCTTTGGCTTGTGATGTGTTTCTTAAGGCAGTTTTCTTGTTGGCTCTTGCTTCCTGCTGTCAGGTTGGGGAGCTTCAGGCTCTTTTCCAAAGGCAGGGGTTTTGTTGTTTTGACCCTGGTGGGCAGTTTGTTCATTTGTAGCCATCTTCTGTTCTGGTGGAGAATGAATCGGCTTGCTTAGGAGAGGGAGGTCCTTTGATGATTGGAGTTTGGCTGATTTGGCTGGGGGTGCATCATTTGTTGTGCCTCATGGTGGCTCATTACCCTGCTACCTGCATGCCACCAGCTCTATCTCAGTGGACACCTTGTTGGTTGATCCAGTTTCTTTTGTTCCCTGTTCCAAGGCTCACATTTTTCAGGTTGTCCATAGTGTCATCAAGTGTAGCCAGCCTGAGGTCTACCCTTGAGCCCACAATGTTCAAAATATGCATTTTTGGCCACAGTTTTCTCTAATATGTCTTGGGCTGATATTCGGGTTCAGGGGTTTTGGCGTTCTAACAGGGTACTGGCAGCCTGATATTTGGTTAATGTTCCTTCGGCCAGTCCAAAGCTTTGGCTTTGGGCTGTGTTGCCCAGTCTGGTTTCTCTTCATCGTCTTAGATGCCTACCACCTCTCATCCTTCCTAGTAAGGTCCTTTCTTGATCTCTGTGATTAGTTAGTTTCAGGGAGCAGAAGGGGGCTCCATCTAGAAGCTAATACAAGAGGCTACATCTAAGGCGCTGGCTAGGAGCTAGGGCCAGGCTGCCTGGTGGTGGTAATCAGCACTAATGAGTTTTGAACATTTAAAGGAATCCCATGTTCTGTGTGACTTGTTTGCAGATTTTTTCTGGGGGGAGCCCCGTCGGCTCCCCGGAACTATCCCAGGCTGATATGCTAATGTCAGACTTTGGCATCAGTCATGTGTATGGAGTTCTTAGGCCTACCGGGAACCACGGCCAGAACCGGCCCCCTCAGAGAGGCAAGGGGAGCAATGGCCTATAGAAGCCCCCGTGTGGTTGGAAGCATTCTATGTCTGCCATCGACCGGGACAGGCACCCAGAAAGGTAAGCGCCCCAAAACAAACCCCTATTCTGGTTAAAATTGCTACCAAAAGCCGAACTAGTGGATAGAACTCCCCAAAGAAAAACGAGCAAACTAGTGTGACGTCACACGCTGCCGCGCCGCTGTCTGCGCAGCTCCCCCCTCCCCAGGAGGGGGAAGGGGGAGCCCCAGACCCTCCGCGCCGGCTACCCACACCTCAGTTCTTGAGGCTGATGCTATAGGCAAAGGTCGTGTGCTCTGGCTCCGGTGTTCGCTACAACACTGTGCTTGCGTGTGGTGTTTGTTTTCTGGGTGCGAGAGCCAGGAGTAATTTTTAGTACTCGGGCTGCATGCGCCTAGGGTTTCCTTCCCTAGGTGCCCTGTAAGTACTACCCTTGGGGCTTGGGGCCACCTTCCACAGGCTCCTTGGGATCTGCCTCTGCTGGTCCGTTTTACCTTTTTCGGTTTTTCGGCCGCCTGTTGGCTCTTGGGTGTTCTGTTCTCCCTTGTTACTGGCAGGTAAGAGGCAGTTTGCACTGGTAGGGGCGCAGGGTGCTGCACAGCTTGTATTCCCGACATAGCGGCCGGCTCTGTTCCCTGGGGCTCGCTGTCCTCTTGCGGGGTTTTGTTTTTCTTTTTGTTTTTGTTGG
>WNGS01052365.1:9141486-9160943 GCA_020271785.1 Procambarus virginalis
TGATGTGCCCTGCCATACAAAATATCTTCAGGAGAAAAAGTTTGCCACTCAAGACCCTGCTTCTCCTTGACAATGCTCCTGCTCATCCTCCAGGACTTGAAGATGCATTGTGAACAGATATAATTTTCTCACATAAAGTTCCTCCTAACACCACTCCTCCAATTCAGCCTATGGACCAGAAAATCATAGCGAATTTTAAGAAACTTTATGAAAGGGCACTTTTCCGGAAAATGTTTGAAGTGACTGAAGCACAAACCTCACCCTCAAAGAATTCTGGAAACACCATTTTAACATTTGTAGTGCTTTAAAACTCGTTGACAAAGCCTGGCAAGAAGTAACTCAAAGAACCTGATCTCTGACTGGAGAAAATTGTGGCCTGAATGTGTGACAGAACTAGACTTTGAGGGGTTTGAGCCTGTAAAGAAGTGCCTATTGTTGAGGAAATTGTAGTCTGGGCCGGCAAATGGCTTGGAAATGGATGGTGCTGATGTGGAGGAGTTGGTGGAAGAAACACAACAAGAACTGACCACCAAAGAACTCCAAGCCCTTGAAAAGGAGCAGCAACAAGAGGCAGTGGGGATATTTCTTCAGAGGAGGATGAGGCAGAAGAGAAAAGTCCCTCCTCAACAATTAGGAAGTGGTGCCAGATGTGGAAAAAAATGCAAACTTTTAATGAAATGACTCACCCAGAGAAAGCTGCAGTAGGCCATTGCATTAATCTTTTCAATGACAATGTGATACCTCACTACAGACAAATGTTGCGAAGAAGGAAAAAAACATCTTCAATGGATCGTTCGTGTGAGAAAATCAAGCAGTGAGCCACAACCAGGACCTAGTGGTATGCAGGCAAAAACATGCCAGAGAGTGCACTCCAGTAAAATCTTTACTGCCTGATGTTTATAATGGAAGGGACTCTCCTTCCAAACAGTAAACACCTCTCCTCCCCCTCCTCACCATCTTCTATATGCCAACAGAGTCATTAGCAAGGGTAAGTAATAACTTGAACATACTTTTGTAGTATAGATTTGGGTGAATTAGCATAAATTTACTTTGAAGTGAAGTTTTGGGGAGTCAGGAATGGATTAATTAATTTCCATTATTTCTTAGGGGTTTATGAATTTTCGGGTTACGAAACCGTCTCCAGGAACGGATTAAATTTTTAAACCGAGGTACCCCTGTACACAAATGGTGTACTGTCAGGAATCTTAGCAAAGTATCCAAGGCCTGCTTACTGTAGGTGCAGCCTGCACATGACTGTAATGCTGCTGCCCAGGTGTGGGTGAAATTACCTAAGTGTAATTACCTAAGTGTAGTTACAGGATGAGAGCTACGCTCGTGGTTGTCCCGTCTTCCCAGCACTCTTTGTCATATAACGCTTTGAAACTACTGACGGTTTTGGCCTCCACCACCTTCTCACTTAACTTGTTCCAACCGTCTACCACTCTATTGCGAAGGTGAATTTTCTTACGTTTTTCGGCATCTGTGTTTAGCTAGTTTAAATCTATGACCTCTTGTTCTTGAAGTTCCAGGTCTCAGGAAATCTTCCCTGTCGATTTTATCAATTCCTGTTACTATTTTGTACGTAGTGATCATATCGCCTCTTTTTCTTCTATCTTCTAGTTTTTGCATATTTAATGCCTCTAACCTCTCCTCATAGCTCTTGCCCTTCATTTCTGGGAGCCACTTAGTGGCATGTCGTTGCACCCTTTCCGTTTGTTGATGTGCTCTTAAGATAAGGGCACCATACAACCGCTGCATATTCCAGCTTTGGTCTAATAAAAGTCATGAACAATTTCTTTAGTATTTCTCCATCCATGTATTTAAAAGCAATTCTTAGGTTAGAAAGTGTAGTGTGGAGCACATGACTGTAATGCTGCTGCCCAGTTAGGTGGGTGTGGAGCACATGACTGAAATGCTGCTGCCCAGTTGGGTGGGTGTGGAGCAAGATTACATTTGTGGTTAGTGTACAAGGTATACATATAGAGAATGTTGTGAGCCTCTTGTTGAATCACTTGTGATATTAAAAGATTATTGATATGAAATGTGTATGTACAGTACTGATATGTACAGCTGGCTTTGTCGGCTGTTCTGGTTCTTTTAGGGACGTCCCTTTCGCCTCTCTCCTGATCGCTGGGTTCGACCCCTGGGGGCCTTACATCGGTTGTTGCGTTACCAGCTTCCTCTTCAGTTTTTTTTGGGTTCAGTGCCTTGGCGCCTACCCGAGCCCTCGCTCGTTGTGTTCACGGATGCGTTGTCTCTCGGTTGGGGCTTTGTGACCAGTGCTCACCAGGCTGGCCAGGGGTGGTGCAGTCTGTCCTTCCGTCGGGCCCACAGCACGGTGCGGGAGTTCGTGGCAGTGTGGTTTGCACTTCCGAGGGTTCGGGTCGCCCGCGGATCGACGATCCGGCTCCATTCGGACTGCTCTATGGGACTGGTTTCTTCAGGTGACTCGTCTGCTTAGTTCTTGGGGTTTGGCTTTCTTTTCCATTCATGTTCGGGTAGTGTCCAGCGTCCTAGTGGACGGCCTGTCCCGGTTCATTTCCCTATCCACAGAGTGGACGGTCGATGACGACTTGTTCGGGTGTCTCTGCCGGACGTTCAGGCGCCTGGAGGTAGACTTCTTCGCGTCGGCATGGTCGAGGTGTCTTCCAGTATATGTGGCATTCTTCTCCGACTGCAAGGCCGTCAGGATCGACACCTTCCAGCAGGACTGGTTGAGGTGTGGGTTCCTGTGCCTCTCCCCCCCCTCCCCATGCGGCGCCGGTGGAGTGGCTGCTGCTTGCTTTCGTATAGATGTCACTTCTGCGCCGTTTTGCAAGCTGTCTCGTGCATTGTTTCACCTCCGGCCTGCTCATGCACTGCCTGAGCCATTCTGATCTTTGGCCAGAGTGCTCTCCTACCTCTCTTCTCAGTTTGTTGTGGCCCCTTCAGTTCAGGATTGTTTTTCTAAGGTTCTTTTTTCTTGTTGGCATTGGCCTGTGGAGGTCGTGTTGCAGAGCTTCATGCTCTTCTCCGGTGCAGGGGTTTCTGCTCTTTTGGTTGTGGTGATAGATTTGTTCTGTTGCAGCCGTCTCCTCCTTGTCTGGCGAATGAGACTGCTGCTTTCCGGAGGGGTCCTTGGGTTGTTGATGCTAGGTTGGTTAGGCCAGGGGTGCATTATGTGTTGTCAGGTTGTGGCCCTTCGCCGTTATTTGCGTACCACAGCTTCTGTGTCCGGGGACGCGCTTTGGGTTGATCCGGTTTCCCTTTCTTTACTGTTCGCGGGTACGGGTCTCTCAGGTCGTCTGCACGGTTATTAAGTCTAGCCAGCCTGTGGTCTATCCTCGTGCCCAGTACGTTCGTAAGTTTGCTGCTCTTGCTGCTGTCTTTGGTAACATGTCTTGGATTGACATTCGGGCACGGGGATTTTGGCATTCGAACAGAGTCCTGGCTGCACAGTACCTTGTGAAAGTTCCTGGGCCTAGTCAGGCCTGTCGTGTTTTGGGTTGGCGGTTGCTGCCAGTTGTCTCGACTTTGCGTTGAGATGTAAGCACCGACCGCTTTCTGGGTAAGTTCCCTTTCTTTTCGTCTTTGATGAAGTAGCTCTGGGGAGCCGTAGGGGCTCTCCCCAGAAAACCAGCATTGAATGTAAATAACACCATTTTCTGGGTGAGTCCCAGAGGCTTCCTGGCAACCCACCCTCCCTCCCTCTGGTCGGCGTTTTTTTGCGTATTTGATATCCAATCTTATAACTAGGGTGTGAATCGCCGGCGCGGGGGTCTGGGGCTTCCCCTTCCCCTTTCTGGGAAGGGGGGAATCTGTGCAGGTGTGCGGCACAGCTCGTGTGACGTTATGCTTGTTTATTTGTTTTCATTTTGGGGAGTTCTGTCAACTCGTATATCTATTTTATTCGTGTTCAACTGAACAGGGGTTTGTTTTGGGGTACTTACGTTTCTGGGTGCCTGTCCCAGTCGAGGGCAGATATACAATGCTCCAAAATCACCTGTGCATTCTATAGGCCATTGCTCCTCGTGCCTCTCAGAGGGGTCCAAATTCTGGCTCGTGGTCCCCGGTAGGCCTAGAACTCCACCCACATCGACTGATGCCAAAAGTTAGGTCTATCCCTATCAGCCTGGATAGCTCTGAGGAGCCTCCAAGACTCACCCAGAAAATGGCGTTTCATTACATTCAATGCTGGTTTTCTGGGGGGAGCCCCTATGGCTCCCCAGAGCTTACTAGGCTGATATGCTAATGTCGGACTTTGGGATCAGTCATGTGTATGGAGTTTTTTGAGCCTACCGGGGACCATGAGGCAGATCCTGGCCCTCTCTAGAGAGGCAAGGGAAGCAATGGCCTATAGAAACCCTGGTGTGGTTGGAAGCATTCTATGTCTGCCATCAACCGGGTCAGGCACCCAGAAAGGTAAGTGTCCCAAAGCAAACCCCTATTCTGGTGAAAATTGCAACCAAAAAATTGAACGAGTGAATAGAATTCCCCAAACAAAAACTAGCAAACTAATATGACGTCACTCGCCGCCGCGCCGCCGTCTGCGCAGCTCCCCCTTCGCCAGGAGGGAGAAGGGGGAGCCCCAGATCCCCCGCGCCAGCGATCCACACCCCAGTTCTTCGGCTGATGCTAAAGAGTGATGTCATGTGCTCTTGCTCCGGTGGTTGTTTCAGCACTGTACCTAGCATCTGGTGACTGTCTTCTAGGTGGTGCGTGAGCCGGGAGTGATTCTCCAGTACTCGGGTTGCATGCACCTAGGGTTTCCTTCCCTAGGTGCCCTGTGAGTACTGTGCTTGGGGCTTGGGGCTTGGGGTTCCCTTCCACAAGTCCCTTGGGTTCTGCCCCTGCTAGGCCGTCTACTGCTTGGTTTTTGGCAGCCCTTTGTGTGCTAGGGTGTTCTGTCTCCCTTGTTCACCTTGGGGTAAGGGGCAGTTTGTACTGGTGGGGTGGAGGGTGCTGCACAGCTTGTTTTCACCAATTGTGGCGGCCGGCTCTGTTCCGTCTGGGTACACTGTCCTCTTGCAGTTTTTTCTTTTTGTTTGTCTACCTGGTGGGGGGATCTGCTTTGGTTCTTTCCCCCTTTGTACTGCTTACTCTTCCTTTTCTGGTGGTTCCCCCTACTAGGTCCCCGTGAGTGTACACGTCCCGGGGGTTCAGTTCTTAGAAAGTTGTTTGGTAGACTTGGGCGCCAGTTAGTAGTACCCTGCCTGGGATTACCTGAGCGCAAGTCCTCTTATAGTAAACGCTCAGGACCCTGGGAATCCCCTAGAGGACACACGGGTCCGATGGATGTATTAGATTAGGCAAGTTTTATGGTTTCAAATTCTCTTGTTATGCTGTCCTTTAGCTTACAGAAGCACCAGCTGTATTTTGTATTTATATTGGCTCTCGTAAAGTTAGCTGTCATAATGTAATGGTTCTGAAAAATTAAAATAACTAATTCATATGAACAGATCCACAAGGGCCGTGATGAGGGTTCGAATCTATGCACGGGATGTTCCCAGATGCGCCTTAGTACCACGACATGGTTAAAAGAATTGCAACCTGGAGTGCCACTGTCCTTACTAGGATCCCAAAGCTTCTCCGAAGCCCAATTGGGGTTTCACACAATTCCCCGCCATGCACCCGGGCTCTGTCAACCCAATGTTCTACTTCTATGCCCTTACTTCAGTACACACAGAAATAACAATAATATTATATATCAAATGAACAAATCCACAAGGACCGTGATGAGATACATGGGGGGAATTGTGTGAAACCCAGATTGGGCTTTGGAGAAGCTTCAGGATCCTAGTGAGGGGCAGTAACACTCCAGGTTGCAATTCTTTTAATCATGTTGCGGTACAGTTGACTAAGGTGCTTCTGAGAACATCCCGTGCATAGGTTCGAACCCTCATCACGGACGGCCCTTGTGGATGTGTTCATTTGATATACTGTATCACGTTATTGTGATTTCTGTGTAACTAATTCATATATCTGTTGTAAACAAAAATTATAGTGTTAAATACATACGTGTCCTGTGGTGCCAAACTTTTGGTACACCCTGTATATTTAGTTACCATACTATGCGTCTGTTGTCACCAAAAGTTACCATTACACCTCCCACCCTCTACCTTTGGTGTGAGCCCAGTAGTAGTTCAGGCCTGTGAAGTCTTTGTCTCAATTAGGTTTTGGGACTGCTGTGGCCTCTGCAAGGGGTGCTCAATCTTGGCCTTTTATGGAGGGGCCCCCAATAGCACTCCGTCACTGCCCTGTTCCCCTCTTCCCTCTGGGGCTGGCTGGTTTGGTATGGGTAGTTCAGAGTGAGGTGGCAAGCTGACTGAGACCCTGGGATGCAATCTAATGGCAGTCGTGTGCATAACAGTTAGGGATATTTACAACTTTTTCCCCTGGCAATGGTTGATTCCATTGTTTACCTTGGGATGCCTTGTTTTTTAAACAAGTTTTATCACACTTACTTGGCTTCTATTAGGTTAAGATGGGACACGATGGTTTGATTTATTTAGCTAGGGTTTCGTGTTAGTACCAGAGCATAAGGCAGAAAGCTTATGCTCTGGTACCTGGATCCCAGAACAAATCCCCATTCTTTAGATCTTCAGACTTTATGTGAACACTAATAATATGACAAACTGTGCAACATAAGTGAATTTATGTACACTAGAGCTCTTAGTCTGTCGGCTATGTGACCCACCATCAGTTATGGCGACATGTGTACAGGTGTCTTCCTTTACAGTGAGACAAGGTCCTAGCGTGCCACCCACTGCTGATGCCATATCTGCTGCTCGCTGCCTGGCCTCCTCTGCTGCCCGTCGCCCCGCCAACACCCGTGCCTCTGACAATGATGCCCACGAGTGTCGATACACTAACTGAAACACATCTACTAATGTCACTCAAGCCAGTACTTTGTACGGTTTTGAAATCCCCTAAGATTCAGGTGCATGTATAAAAATAACGATGTGTGAATAGGACATGTATTGTATAGACCAGCAAGCCTACTAATGTTCTGTTCTTTATATATTCAGAAGAGAAAATGATTAAAATAAACTAAGCTACTAGCCACAAAAATTAGGCTGTAATTAATCCCTAATTAGTTACTATATTTGAGTCCTAAAATATAGTAACTAATTAGGGATTAATTACAGCTTAATTTTTGTAGCTAGTAGCTTAGTTTATTTTAATAATTTTCTCTTCTGAATATATAAAGAACAGAATATAATATAATCACTGAAGTGATTCTTTTGTAGGTCTCCTAAATACAAAATTATGCCTACTCTAAAATAGGGACAGATTTTGGCCCCTTGACTACAGTTAAATTATCAAAAAATTTGAACAAGTTACTTGTAATAATTTTCTAAAGAAAATAGTTTGCAACACAGATCTACTATATATATTTTGTAATGCCACATATATACACAAATTCATTTGAAACTGAATAGTGCAAGAAAAGAATGATTAGTGCAATTCCATAGTACACCATTTCAACAGTCTGGTTACCTCATACGATGAGGATAATGTATCATATTGCGTTTGCTTCCTTTAGTACCAGGAAATTCACTTCTTGAGCTGTATAATATGAGCTATATTACAGGGAAAGTTCCTGTCTCTAGGACCAACAGTATATTCATTTCCAAGCCCAATCAAGAGAATGCTTTGTGACCAATTTCCCTTACTAGCTGCCTTTGCAAAACATTCGAGAGAATGGTCCTAAACTGTCTCCTCCATAGAATAAGAACCATGCTATCCCCCCATATATATGGCTTCATGCATGGAAGGAGTGTGCATCATTGCATCACTACCTTTCTTACCCTGCACTCTGACATGCCATATGCCACCTTCCTAGATCTCAAGTCTGGCTTTCACATTGTAAACCGACATGTCACTTTGAATGAGCTTGCCAAAATGAATATTGATGCTTGGCTTTGTTGGATCAGAGGTCACTTATCCAACTGACAGTCATTTGTATTGTTCTAGGGGCACCGAGCGTAAGAAGAGACTGAATTAGGCATCCCACAAGGAGGTGCCTGTTACAACCCTAGACCTGAATTTACGAGCTACACAAGTACTTGTACATCCTGTACATCTTTTCTCAATCTTTGGCGGCTTTGTTTACATTAATTGTACAGTTTATGAGCTCCAAAGTACTAGGAGGGTGTTCATAACAACATTTGACAGGGAAGGTCCAATGCATGTAGAGGATCTGTAGTTTCAGAAAATGCAGGTTTTTCTGTATGGGGAAAAACAAGTGCCTAGAGACTTGCGCGGCAACGGCTGGGGTCATAAAAGTAAGCCCAGATCAAGCACCCTTATTCTAGCTCTAGCAGAGTCAGGAAGAACACACATAAGATGGTGGAGGCCAAAACCATCAGTAATTTCCAAGTGTTATAAGACAGAGTACTGGGAAGACTGGGACACCACGAGCATAGCTCTCATCCTGTAACTACATTTAGGTAATTACACTCCTCTGCCACTTTGACCCTCATCGAAGGGGTGGTTTCTGAATTGCTGTGGTCGCTTCCTCAGTCTCTCTTGCCACTGCGACCCTCATTGATGGGGTGGTCCCAGAGATAACTCACATCTCCAGTGGAAACTACCCATCACCAGGATCAAAGATCAAAGTGCGATTTAGAGGGAACGAGCCGCTCTCATGATGATAGATCCTAGAGAGGATCGCTGCCATCACCAATGCCACCCCGGTTGACATAAGAGAGGACTGACATGGCTGGACTTCTATTCACAAGCGTGGAGGTGATTGAGAAGCCTCTGTCCCCTGCTCACCAAGCCACCCTGCAGACCTCCGACCTCCTCGCCGCGCCGCTATACTGCCAGCCACTCCATCTTCGCAAGTACAGTGCAGTAGAATCAGCACATTCATTACCTCCGAGACAGAAACTGATATCATTGAAAGCATCAACTCCCTGAATCCAGCTCTGACTGGTGGCAAAAAAATCACCTGCAGTGACGACACTAGACCATGATGGTTATTTTCTCTTTCACTGCATCACCGATTCAAGCTGCCAACAATGGTTTCAGGTGCCTCAGTATCTCCATCACACCAGACCTCGTGAAGTTGGAATGTTTCTTACAGCTGAGGCAATGCTTCAGATGTCATAAATACGACCACTTCACTCAGAAATGCCTTCTCACTACGGACAAGTGCAGCAATTGAATTGAGGTGAGCTTCAGTGGTTATTACGTAGGTTTTTCCAGCGTCAGTCTTCCTAGCTATAATTTTACCATCTCGCACAAAACAATGTTTAATTACAGGGGAATTTTTTCAGAATCCACACAGTTTAAGCAAGAGATTTTGTCTGAACCTGGTCAGACATTCATTCACATAAACAGTGGATTTACAAGAGACTGCAGATCTGATAAGGTCTGACTTGCGGGAGCAGCTATCTAATTTAACAAATTTAACAATTCACCCTTTTAAAGATTGGCAAAACATTTAAAAGTCTCCACGATTCCAGTACTTTGCTTGACTAATGATTTATTAAATATAAAACTTAAACGCTTGCTTATCTTTTCCTTATATTATTTTAAGACCTTGATAAAGTTTTAAGATAAATAACTATTGTTATTTATATATTAGTGTTTGGTCAACACAATGTTCAATACAATGTTTTTATTGTTGGTTAAGAAATAAGTAATCTCATCTACGTCACTAACCTTCTCGAGGGTAACATTGTTAGCTAGTTTCTCGACGAGGGTGTTGGCAGCCCGTCTGGCGGCGTCAGCAGGGAGGAGGGCTGTGACCATGACGACCAGCACCAGCCCGCCAGGCTCGCCCACCTTCACCTCCTCAGTCTCACTCACCTCCACTGCTTTGTTGTTGTGCAGCTGCGGCCAGCCAAATTATAATGATAAAAACTGCATAATGTTGATGAAATAGAGATTTGAAATATATAATATACAATATTGTACAAAAAATAATTCTGCTTAGAAAAGCGGGTGTAATGAGTACAAACAATATACTCACTACAGCCTCTCATTAGCTTAATGGTGTAACTAATTATCACTAATTACTCAAGCTATAATCCTATCCCTATTTATAGGTAGCATTCTTTCCATCCTGGTGGAGGAAGCTGAGGTGTAGCCAGAAAATATAAGCAAGCAAATTGCGAATAGCCAGGGACCATTCGGTCACCATTTGGTCACCATTTGGTCCGGGAGACATCTCCCGTCACGCAGGGTGCAGTTGCGCCTCCACAGATCTCCAGTATCATCTTTTGATACTGGTAATGGCTCAAAAGGGCCACCACTTACGGGCTATTCATGCCCGTGCCACCTCTTGGGTGGCTTAATCTTTATCAATCAATCAATCGAATAGCCAGGAGTACAATTTCCACAGTGATTCAGTGAACTACAATACAGACACTTAGGACTTACCACATCTCTTCAAACCTCAAAAATGTAGCACTCGGCATATGCAGTTCTAATTGACCCCAAGACACTACATCTTTGACACATAGACTACAATCACATCGAGCTACAATGCTCTCGCTCCCCATCGAGTCAAATTCAAAAATTCAAAATTCAAATTCAAATGTTTATTCAGGTAAAGTACATACATACAAGGTGTGATACAAACATAGATTGGTTTATAGATAGAGCTAGCACATACAATGCCTAAAGCCACTATTATGCAAAGCATTTTGGGCAGGAAAAACACTAAGACTAAAACTTAATACTAATGGAGATTAAAGTATAAATTGTGTTGAGATAATATAAAATTAAAAAAAGGGGGAACATGGCAGAAATATAGCAAATATACAATTTGGTCGACAAACAGCATTGTTTAAAATAGTAGACATGGGTTGACATTTAGGGGTGAGGTAGGTTACATGGAGTTAATTAGGTAGTGCTTAGTTTTTATCTTAAACTGGTTGGGAGAGGTACAGTCTTTAACATGACTAGGAAGGTCATTCCACATAATTGGGAAGGTCATTCACATTCATTCTGGGTCCCTTGATTTGTAGAGCATTTCTAGTTTGATTAAGTCGCACTCTTGGAATATCAAATAGGTATTTGTTTCTGGTGTGGTGCTCATGGGTTCTGTTACAACCTTCTAGGAAGCTATTAAGGCCAGGATTGACATTACAGTTCAGCGTTTTAAATATATAAAATACACATGAGAGGATGTGCAGTGACTTGATATCTAACATGTTCAGAGATTTGAGTAGGGGTACCGAGTGATGTCTGGGGCTAGAGTTGGATATTGTCCTAATAGCAGCTTTGTGTTGAATAATTATAGGATGTAAATGATTTTGGGTAGTAGAACCCCAAGCACAAATACCATAGTTGAGATAAGGATAGATGAGGGAGTAATAGAGTGTCACCAGGGCAGGGCAAGGTACATAATATCTGATCTTAGAAAAAATACCAACAGTTTTTGAAACTTTTTTTGATATATTTAGGATGTGTCCCTGGAAATTCATCTTGTGGTCAATGAGAACGCCAAGGAATTTGACATCTACTTTATTACAAATTTGGGTATTGTTTATCCTGAGATTTATTTGATTTGAGGATTTATTGCTAAACAAAATATAGAAAGTTTTGTCAATGTTGAGGGTGAGTTTGTTGGCAGTTAGCCAAAGATGGACTTTATTTAGCTCAGTATTCACTGTGACATTTAGAGCAAGGGGGTCAGGACTGGTGTAGATGAAGGTTGTGTCGTCAGCAAATAGAATTGGTTTGAGGTGATGGGAGGCATTTGGAAGGTCATTAATGTTGATGAGAAAGAGGAGAGGGCCAATTATGCTGCCCTGAGGAACACCAATGTTGATGGGTAGGGTGGGAGAATTTGAATTATTTGCAGAAACATACTGGAACCTGACAGTAAGGTAAGACTGAAGGTATTGTAGGGAGTGACCTCTGACTCCATAATGATATAATTTAAGAAGATGGTTTTGGTGGTTGACTGTCAAAAGCCTTACGCAGGTCCACAAATAACCCAACAGGGAACTCATTTTTATCAAGAGCTGCATGAATCAAGTTAATCATACTAATAAGAGCGTCATTAGTGCTTTTCTGGGGGGAGCCCCGTCGGCTCCCCGGAGCTATCCCAGGCTGATATGCTAATGTCAGACTTTGGCATCAGTCATGTGTATGGAGTTCTTAGGCCTACCGGGAACCACGGCCAGAACCGGGCCCCCTCAGAGAGGCAAGGGGAGCAATGGCCTATAGAAGCCCCCGTGTGGTTGGAAGCATTCTATGTCTGCCATCGACCGGGACAGGCACCCAGAAAGGTAAGCGCCCCAAAACAAACCCCTATTCTGGTTAAAATTGCTACCAAAAGCCGAACTAGTGGATAGAACTCTCCAAAGAAAAACGAGCAAACTAGTGTGACGTCACACGCTGCCGCGCCGCTGTCTGCGCAGCTCCCCCCTCCCCGGGAGGGGGAAGGGGGAGCCCCAGACCCTCCGCGCCGGCTACCCACACCTCAGTTCTTGAGGCTGATGCTATAGGCGAAGGTCGTGTGCTCTGGCTCCGGTGTTCGCTACAACACTGTGCTTGCGTGTGGTGTTTGTTTTCTGGGTGCGAGAGCCAGGAGTAATTTTGGTACTCGGGCTGCATGCGCCTAGGGTTTCCTTCCCTAGGTGCCCTGTAAGTACTACCC
The DNA here is from genome assembly GCA_020271785.1 of Procambarus virginalis. Taxonomy (NCBI): domain Eukaryota; kingdom Metazoa; phylum Arthropoda; class Malacostraca; order Decapoda; family Cambaridae; genus Procambarus; species Procambarus virginalis. The sequence goes on from WNGS01052365.1 coordinate 9,154,088, forward strand.
TTGGGGCTTGGGGCCACCTTCCACAGGCTCCTTGGGATCTGCCTCTGCTGGTCCGTTTTACCTTTTTCGTTTTTTCGGCCGCCTGTTGGGCTCTTGGGTGTTCTGTTCTCCCTTGTTACTGGCAGGTAAGAGGCAGTTTGCACTGGTAGGGGCGCAGGGTGCTGCACAGCTTGTATTCCCGACATAGCGGCCGGCTCTGTTCCCTGGGGTTCGCTGTCCTCTTGCGGGGTTTTGTTTTTCTTTTTGTTTTTGCCTGGTGGGGGGTTCTGTCATATTCATTCCTTAGTTCTAACCCTTTCACGGTTATACTCGATGGCGCCCCCTGCTAGGTCCCCGTGAGTGTACACGTCCCTGGGGTACAGCTATAGAAGTTCGATTGGTAGTTTTGGGCGCCGGTTAACAGCTCCCTGCCTGGGACTACCTGAGCGCGAGTCCTCTTAAAGTAAACGCTCAGGACCCTGGGAATCCCCTAGGGGGCGCGTGGGTCCGATGGATGTGACCCCGGAGTCCCCACTCGCTGTGTGCGAGTTTGAGGGTTGCTCGGTCCCTTTGTCTCAGGGTGACCCTCATTGTTTTTGCCTCTGCCATGCTGCCTGTTGGGTCGGTGATACTTTCGACCCTGAGTCCTGTGAGTGTTGCTGCTTGCTTGTGACTCAATTTACCCAATCCTCTGATGATTCTCTTCGGGTACAGGCGGCGCGTGCGTTGCAGTCTAGGTTTCGTCTGTTGCAACGCGCTAGGTTGGTTGCTCACCGGATGCCCCGGGGCTGCCCCGCTTTGCTTTTCATGACCTGGACTTGGGGGTGGGGGTCGCTTCGATCCTGGTTCAGTCCGCGCCTCCTCGTCCTTCCCCTACTGCTCGTTCTGGTCCCCCCCCCCCTTGCTTCCAGCCCCGAAACGTCTGAGGGTTTCGGGGTCGGAGCAGGGGTTACTTGATCTTGAGACTCGGGCAGCTTCGGGGGGTGCCCCTTCCAGGGGAGCGGCAGAGGCATTCGAGTCTTGTCTCCCGGCCGAAGCTTTGGGGTCTGACCAGTGGGCCCCCCTTCCTTCAGCTGTTCCGGCTGCTCCGTCCTTGTCTTGTGGGGTCGGGGCTTGGGGAGAGGACTCGGCCTCGGGTCCTGTGGTGTTGGACCTCGAGGCTGGGGAGGGGCTGACTTGGGGGCCTTGGGCTCCGCTGGACCCCGCCTGGGTTTTTCTTCCCTCTGAGCGGGGCTTATTGTTACAAGGAGTGGGGTTCTCTTTTCCCCCCTCTGCGTACGAGTTGGATTTGGTGTCGGCCCCTCCCCGGGTTCGGTTCCGTGTTCCCCGGGTTCGTCGGTTCCGTCTTTCCGGAGGTTTTCGGCTTATCGCATCCAACCTGGTGAGGTGCGAGCGGCCTTTGCAGCTTACCTCCTGCGGGACCCGGATTATGCCTCGGAACTGGATCCATCTGAGTTCAGGTTTGGGACTTCGTTCCCTTTCTGGCTCCGTTACGAGGTTCCGGAGTCTTCCTGGCTAGCAGCCTGCCCCTTGCTTGTTTTGGATTCCTGGCATTCCTTCTGTCGTTCCCGCACGTTGGAGTGGCGGGAAGCTTCCACGGTGATTCAGGTTTTCCTGGGGGGCGAGCTTGAGTACCTGAATGAGTGCTTGTTTGCCCCTGCCCTCCCCCGCGATGTGGGCGTTATTCAGCTCCATGTGCAGGTTCCCGTCCTTTCGGCGGCGCTTGTTGCGGAGGACTTGCGCGCCCGGGGCCTTTTGGCTTCGGCCTTGCGGTTCTTTTCCATCCTGGAGCTGTCCTCGGATTGGCTCGTGGAGGATGTGAGGACGCTTGGGTCCGTCCCAGGGTCCGGCGCCTTGTCCTCGGCTGCGCGCTCGTTCGCTGCCTTGTTGAAGCTGTTCACGCCGATTTTGCGGGATGCGGTTTCCCTGTTTTATGCTTCCCGTCTCGCGTGTCGGCAGGCGGTGCTGGGTTCCTCCGTGGAATCTGCTTGGGCTCTGGCTCTTAGGCGTTCTTCCCCCTTTTGTCCTCTTCTTTTTGCGGAGTCGGCCGTGGCGCAGTTTATTCAGGCTGCGTCGGCGGCTTGCGTCCGATGTCGGACTTGTTGGTCTTCCGGGGGTCCCGGGTGGGTCTTCCCGGAAGGGTCGTGCCAGAGCTCGGGGTTCCTCTCGTCGTGGTAGGCCTCTGGTGTCAGGTTCGGGTTCGGCTCCTGCTGCGGACCCGCCCTCGTCTGGTCGGCGCGGTGTTCGCTCTGTGCGGGGTTCTGGGTCTCGTAAGGGTCGCCGGCCCTTTCGCGGTTTGCCCCGTTGACGGGGCGAGGGGGGGGCGGCTTGCGCTGTTCGCCCGCGCCTGGTCCCACGATTCGTGGGCCTTTCAGGTCGTGTCTCGCGGTCTGCGGTGGCGTTGGGTGGCCCCTCCCCCTTTGGGGGGGTCGGGGCTGGCAGGGCAAGTTTCTTCCCCTGCGCTCCGTCGCGTCGTCTTGGAGTGGGTACGTTTGGGCGTCGTCGAACCGACGTCGTCCCTCAGATGGGTTTCCCGTCTGTTTCCGGTTCCGAAACGGGACTGCGCGGACCTGAGGTTCATTCTGGACTTGTCCGTCTGAACCCCTGGGTTCATTGCCCCTCCTTCCGGATGACTACGCTGTCTCAGGTTCGGCTCCGTTTGGAGCCGGGCGCTTGGATGGTGTCCCTGGACCTCCGGGACGCTTATTGGCATGTCCCGATTCATCCGCGGTTCAGGGACTGGCTCGGTTTTGTGGTGGGGCGTCAGAGTTACCGCTTTCGTTGTCTCCCGTTCGGGTTGAACCTGGCACCTCGCGTGTTCACGCGCTTTACCTGGTTGATACCGGTGTGATGGGGTTCTGGGAGTTCTTCTACTCCCCAAGCCCGGCCTGAGGCCAGGCTCGACTTGTGAGAGTTTGATCCACCAGGCTGTTGCTTGGAGCGGCCCGCAGAGCCACATACCCACCACAGCCCGGCTGATCCGGGACTTCTCTTAGGAAACAGTCCAGTTTTTCTCTGAAGATGTCCACGGTTGTTCCGGCAATATTTCTTATAGTCGCTGGGAGGACGTTGAACAACCGCGGACCTCTGATGTTTATACAGTGCTCTCTGATTGTGCCTATGGCACCTCTGCTCTTCACTGCTTCAATCTTGCATTTCTTCCATATCGTTCACTCCAGTACGTTGTTATTTTAATGTGTAGATTTGGGACCTGGCCCTCCAGTATTTTCCACGTGTATATTATTTGTATCTCTCTCGTCTCCTTTCAAGAGTAAATTTGGAGCTTTGAGACGATCCCAATAATTTAGGTGTTTTTATCTCGTCTATTGCTGCCGTATATGTTCCTTGTATTCCCTCTATTTCAGCAATCTCTCCTCTCTGAAGGGGAAGTGATTACTGAGCAGTATTCGAGACGGACAACACGTGACTTGAAGAGTACAACCATTGTGATGGGCTCCCTGGATTTGAAGTTCTCGTAATCCATCCGATCATTTTTCTGGCTGATGCGATATTTGCTTGGTTATGCTCCCTAAACGTTAGATAGATCGTCGGACATCATTATTCCCAAATCCTTGCATGCTGTTTTTCTATCTACTATGGGAAGATTTGATTGTGTTTTGTACCCTGTATTATGTTTCAGATCCTCATTTTTGCCATACCTGAGTACCTGAAATTTATCACTGTTGTAAACATCATATTATTTTCTGCTGCCCAATCGAAAACTTTGTTGACATCTGTTTTGTAGTTTTTCAATGTCTTCAGCAGAGGTAATTTTCATGCTGATTTTTGTGTCATCTGCAAAGAATGACACGAAGCTGTGACGTGTATTTTTTGTCTATATCAGATATGAGAATAAGGAACAGTAGCGGTGCAAGNCTGTGCAGTCCTACAGCAGCTAATCAAGGAGAATAACATCCCAAAGCATTTGTTTGGCTTACCTGTCACCCAGCATTTCCGGCACTTACTTGAGGGGGCTAGAGCTCCATATCCTCACCAACTACAAACCGCTAACATATGCAATGACAACCAAAAGTAATTCTCATGTCACTGGGTTTCGTGCAACTTTGTTCATCTCCCAGTACACAGCAGACATCCACTGTGTCGGGCACTGGCAACACCATAGGCGATGCACTCACTCGGACCACCAGAAGCCTAATCTTGCAAAACCCGGTTAAAGTGGACTATTATGTGATAGCTGAAGCCCAATGCAAAGACCTGGAATTTTGACAAATACAGTGGTACCTTAGGTTACGAATATCCTTGTTTGCGAACTTTTCGGGTTACGAGCCTGATTTGTTTGGAAAATTTGAATCGGGATACAAATTTTGCATCGGGATATGAGTTTGTTGATACGCGTACGGCCGACATAGCGCGTGGTGGCACGGTGATCGCGTCCAGTGACTATCCTGCCTGAATTCTTCACAAGAATTTACAGTTTTTTGTTGGATTTTTGGCCATTTGAGCATAAAAGTTGTTATTATATATCTCGCCATAGGTTCAAAGAAAGCCAGTGGTCAGGTTTAAGGCAAGAAATCACATGTGAGAATGACAGTAGAGGAAAAACAAGAGATCATTCGTAAGCATGAAAATGGAACTCGTGTTGAACTAGCTAGGCAGTACACCAAATCTATGTCAACGATATGCACTGTACTTGCCAAGAAAGAGGACATTATGAGTGATAAAGTGGCAAAAGGCGTGTCAATAATCATGAAACAAAGACCACAAATACTTGAGGATGTGGAAAAGTTGTTATTAATCTGGATACACAACAAGGAGTTAGCAGGTGATAGTGTTTCAAGAGGCCATCTTTTGTGAGAAAGCCAGGGTATTACACGAAGACCTTGTAAAGAAAACCCCTGGAATGAGTGCAGATGTGTTTAATTGTGTGAGTGTAGTGCAGATGTGAAACAAGTGTTTAATTATGATGAAACAGGACTGTTCTGGAAAACATTGCCTAAGAGGACATACATTACCAATGAGGAGAAATCATTGCCCGGACACAAGCCTATGAAAGATAGGTTTATGCTTGTGCTGTATGGAAATGCGAGTGGCGATTTGAAAATTAAATCCTTGCTTGTGTATCATTCTGAAAATCCAAGGGTTTTCAAAAAGTATGGAGTGCAGAAAAACCAAATGTGTGTGATGTGGAGAGCTAATAATAAGGCATGAGTGACTTATGATTTTTTTTACGGAGTGGGTGAATAATGTGATGTGCCCTGCCATACAAAAATATCTTCAGGAGAAAAGTTTGCCACTCAAGACCCTGCTTCTCCTTGACAATGCTCCTGCTCATCCTCCAGGCTTGGAAGATGCATTGTTGAACAGATATAATTTTCTCACAATAAAGTTCCTCCTAACACCACTCCTCCAATTCAGCCTATGGACCAGAAAATCATAGCGAATTTTAAGAAACTTAATGAAAGGGCACTTTTCCAGAAATGTTTTGAAGCGACTGAAGCCACAAACCTCACCCTCAAAGAATTCTGGAAACACCATTTTAACATTTGTAGTGCTTTAAAACTCGTTGACAAAGCCTGGCAAGAAGTAACTCAAAGAACCCTGATCTCTGACTGGAGAAAATTGTGGCCTGAATGTGTGACAGAACTAGACTTTGAGGGGTTTGAGCCTGTAAATGAAGTGCCTATTGTTGAGGAAATTGTTAGTCTGGGCCGGCAAATGGGCTTGGAAATGGATGGTGCTGATGTGGAGGAGTTGGTGGAAGAACACAACGAAGAACTGACCACCAAAGAACTCCAAGCCCTTGAAAAGGAGCAGCAACAAGAGGCAGCTGGGGATATTTCTTCAGAGGAGGATGAGGCAGAAGAGAAAGTCCCTTCCTCAACAATTAGGAAGTGGTGCCAGATGTGGGAAAAAATGCAAACTTTTAATGAAATGACTCACCCAGAGAAAGCTGCAGTAGGCCATTGCATTAATCTTTTCAATGACAATGTGATACCTCACTACAGACAAATGTTGCGAAGAAGGGAAAAACAATCTTCAATGGATCGTTTCGTTGTGAGAAAATCAAGCAGTGAGCCACAACCAGGACCTAGTGGTATGCAGGCAAAACATGCCAGAGAGTGCACTCCAGTAAAATCTTTACTGCCTGATGTTTATAATGGAAGGGGACTCTCCTTCCAAACAGTAACACCTCTCCTCCCACCTCCTCACCATCTTCTATATGCCAACAGGAGTCATTAGCAAGGGTAAGTAATAACTTGAACATACTTTTGTAGTATAGATTTGGGTGAATTAGGCATAAAATTTACTTTGAAGTGAAGTTTTTGGGGAGTCAGGAATGGATTAATTAATTTTCCATTATTTCTTATGGGGTTTATGAATTTTCGGGTTACGAACCGTCTCCAGGAACGGATGAAATTTTTAAACCGAGGTACCCCTGTACACAAATGGTGTACTGCCAGGAATCTTTAGCAAAGTATCCAAGGCCTGCTTACTGTAGGTGCAGCCTGCACATGACTGTAATGCTGCTGCCCAGTTAGGTGGGTGTGGAGCACATGACTGAAATGCTGCTGCCCAGTTGGGTGGGTGTGGAGCAAGATTACATTTGTGGTTAGTGTACAAGGTATACATATAGAGAATGTTGTGAGCCTCTTGTTGAATCACTTGTGATATTAAAAGATTATTGATATGAAATGTATATGTACAGTACTGATATGTACAGCTGGCTTTGTCGGCTGTTCTGGTTCTTTTAGGGACGTCCCTTTCGCCTCTCTCCTGATCGCTGGGTTCGACCCCTGGGGGCCTTACATCGGCTGTTGCGTTACCAGCTTCCTCTTCAGTTTTTTTTGGGTTCAGTGCCTTGGCGCCTACCCGAGCCCTCGCTCGTTGTGTTCACGGATGCGTTGTCTCTCGGTTG
>WNGS01052365.1:9161943-9188070 GCA_020271785.1 Procambarus virginalis
TGAACCAGTTCATCTTGTGCTTTGGATGACCACATGTGGCAGTCCTTCCCCTTCTCAACCCTGCTTGGGTGATATCTCTGGACCTCCAGTACACATTGTCACGTTCCTATCCATCGAGATTCAGGGATGGTTAGGTTTTATCACGGGGCGTCAGGCAACCAGCTTTTGGTTCTTCCCTTTGGGCTGAATCTGGCACCTCGTTTTTTCACATTTAACCACTGCAGTGTGCAGACTGCCTTGTGAGTTATATCGAGGGTGCGCAAAGCACATTGTGCCGGTTTTAGGTATAGGGAGCGATTTAAACTTCCACGGGTACACAAGGCTCACATCCTGCGTCTCGGATGCCTGTAAACAGACACCATTTTTTGTTTAAATCGTGGGTATCATTCCCGGGTGTGAGAGCCTTAGTACTAAGTGAGCTCATGCTGCTGGTGCACGCAGCATGAGCTAACAGCACTGCTGTTCAGCTGGTGACCACAGCATCGCCAAAAATGTCAAAATATATATTTAACTGTTATTATTTAGCAATGATAGTACAGTATTACAGAAGACCCTGACTCTGATAAAAATGACCAGGATTCTGATAATAGCAGGATTGTGGTGATAATTAGCACTGCATAGTATGGTGGGAGGAGTAATCTTGGTGAGGGAAGGAGGTAGCATCGTCTGCTGACTGTGTGGCAACCTGTTATTTGTTGGACTGACCATACCAGCTTAGTGGTTCGTTATGGTGAACACAAATGTAGATATGTACTTATATAACTTTAGTATGATCTACTAAAGCATTTATTAAGATATATCTTGTGTGTATATATAGTGTAATAACAGCAAAAGGAGTATGTTGGGAGGAGAAATGGTGCCGAGTGAGGTGCTGGTGAAGGACGGAGGGAAGTGGTGTCTTTTGACTGGTCTGTGTCAGCCACTCTTGTTGTTTGGACTCACAATACCAACTTAGTGGTTCGTTATGGTGACACATATGTAGGTACGTATATACAATGTGTGTGTGTATAGTCTAAAACAGCAAAAACACTGTTTGATCATAGAATATAATATACATGTCACATATATGAGCTCCATTATTTTGAGCATAGTGATGTTCCACACATTGGTTATCAATCTTGAGAGGTTTTTGGGGCTTAGCGTCCCGGTCCTCGACAAGGCCTCCTTTTTGTTACACACCCCCAGGAAGCAGCCCGTAGCAGCTGTCTAACTCCCAGGTACCTATTTACTCTGCTAGGTAACAGGGGCTTCAGGTGAAAGAAACTCTGCTCATTTGTTTCCTCCTCCACCGGGGATCGAACCCGAACCTCAGGACTACGAATCCGAAGCGATATCCACTCAGCTGTCAGGCCCCATTGAACTATATAAATTCCATAAATACACACACTTCTGAAAATAATATTACGGCAAAAAATCAGAGAAGAAATGAATGAGAAACATCATATAATTGTGAAAATTATATTTGCAGCAATTGCCGCCCCATGGGGTCAAGTGACCCCAAGCTCTTCATCACTCAGCGCCCTAATTTGCTCAAATTCTTGGCTCCATCACAGCTAAAGTATGTCACATACAATATTTTATTTTAGTTTCCCTTGATCAGAGACTGCAATTTAACAATATAAGAATAGAAAATAATTTTTTGCAAAGAATTTATTTTCAGCGTACCACGGGAATGTCATATTTTAAGGCTGCGCAGTATGGTGGTTAACTCACGTTGTGGTGGCCAATCTTCAGTTGTTAGGTGTTCAGGTGTTGGCCTACCTGGTGTTGCAGACTGGCTGGTTTGGGCTCCTGCATGTCTACTAGCAAGGGATCTGGTTCTTTGCTAGTTTCACGGGTTAGGATTCCTGTGAACTGGCGGAAGTCTCAGTTGGTTCCATCCAGATTTGAGCCTGGTTTTGCCTAGTTTGGGACTCTTGGTTGGCATTATTTTCCCTGCCTCCTGTGACCGCCTTGCTCACCTGCACACCGCCGTCTCCTGGTTTAAGGGAGAGCTGGGTGACTCAGCGGTTGCTCGAGCAGTTGTGTCTAACTTTACCCTTCTGATTTTTCCTTGGCAGGGTTTGGCTTCAGAGATTGTTTTGGTTTCTTCGGGGCAGCCCCTTTTACCTCTCTCTTGATCGCTGTGTGTGGACTTTGGGGCCGTGCGGTGGCTGCTGTGTCGCCAGCTTCCTCTTCAGGTTTTTCTGGGTTCAGTTCCCTGGTGCCTTCTTTCTCCCTTGTTCAATGTCTTTATGTCACAGACGCTTTGGATCTCGGTTGAGGCTTTGTGACCAGCGCTCACCAGTCCGTCCAGGGTCATTGAAATTTAAATAAGCTTATGAAATATGAATTCACAAAGAGATGAGATAGCTCAAGCTATTCTCAGTCCCATTCAGTACATTTCATATATACACACAACACAAACAATCTAACATATTACCATTAGTCTGGTTGGAAACATAACAATACATTTCTTCTTTACACATGCAGTATGATACCAGATGTACACACATTCTTTAATGACTAGGAACGTAGACATAGTTTGCAATAGATATGTGACAATTCAATAAAAGTTTACATTCTTGATGCAAAATTCTTCTCTCTCTCCAGAATACCATCGGGCAGTCTAGAACATAATGGGTGAGAGTGAGACTGTAACATATCCGAAGCGATATCCGAATATCTTGCCGAATCATTGCTAAAGTGGCTTTAGGCTGTATGTACTAGCTCTATCTATATTGATCCACTTATGTAACATCTATGTATGTCCTTCTGAATCATTTATTTATTTTATTATATTTATATATAGATTTACACTTTGTTTCATCAATTTCGTTAAAGTACATCATATTCCCTGAATCATTAGCCAATCCCCTCGTGTAGCATGTCTTCTCCATTTCCTGGAAGCGTACATGTCCCTCGAGCAATTCTGAACGCTGTGAAAGAGCTTATTCCCTCCTCCTCCTCTCCTCATGAAGCAAATAGATACTCTAATGTTAATGTCAAGGTCTCTTAACCTTTGCACACTGTAAATTTGATTTTATTCTCATTTCAATCATTGCGTTTCTTTGACATCCAAGAATAATTCTCATAGCTTCGTTCTGTATCGGCTCTGTTTTCCAAACAGAGCAAATCGTCTATTTTTCCTTACATTTTTCATCATTTGAGAAGGAAGTTGAAAAATTAACTCTCCAAAGTTCATTTTTACAGTTTTATTGGCCTGACGCTAAGAGTTGTGTTTGGTTGACTTTTGTTAACATTGTCAAAGTCAGAGTAGAATTGATTACAAAGTATCTTGTTGCACAAGTGCCTGAGGATGAGATGAAAGTGAAGCACCTCACTTATAGGTCCATTGTATCTTGTCACACTCCTGTTTGCACGACGGCTGCTCCAATAAGTTGTATATTTCGTCATGTTCAGGAAGTTGGCAGTGTGTAATTTGGTGTTAATAATTTGGTAATTTACAGTTGGATATTGATATGCTTCTTGGTTTGCTTATATATAATGCCTCGCCAATGTCCAATCTTCTGTTGTTGCTGTATCTATCATTATTTTGAGTTTGGTGAATATATCTCTGGTAATACCTAAGTGTAGTTACAGGATGAGAGCTACGCTCGTGGTGTCCGTCTTCCCAGCACTCTTTGTCATATAACGCTTTGAAACTACTGACGGTCTTGGCCTCCACCACCTTCTCCCCTAACTTGTTCCAACTGTCTACCACTCTGTTTGCGAAAGTGAATTTTCTTATATTTCTTCGGCATCTGTGTTTAGCTAGTTTATATCTATGACCTCTTGTTCTTAAAGTTCCAGGTCTCAGGAAATCTTCCCTTTATGTTCTTTAATAGGTCCTTACTGCTTGTGCATTGTTATGTTGAAAGGGACATTGTTGTCTTGCCTATATATTTAATTTGTTGGGGCTGACAATCCCCAAGTGGGCATGTGAAGGCATAGACAACATTTGCATTTTTCAAGGGGTTTTGTTTGGTTTCAAGAGTTCATCATGAGCAATTTGGCAGTCTTCTTGCTCTTATAGTATATTATTAGTTCAGTCTTCTGGTTGGTGTCATCTCTTAAACTTATATCAAGGTTCCATCAGGGCAAAGGCTGACCTTCCCCAGGATGCAACCCAAAACAGTTGTCTAACTCTAAGGTAGCTATTTACTGCTAAGTGAATGGAGGCATCATATTTAGGAAAACATAACCAGGTACATGATTTTAAAGTTTTTGTATGACCATTTTTAAATTACAGTACAGTATAGACAAGCTATAATATCAATAAGAAATTTTGTTCACAAGGTTTTGATTAGAATTAGATACATATTTCATTTTTTTGTACAAAAATATCCACAGTAAATGCTGGACTTTGGCTCACAGCATAAAACAGTATGGGTGAACATGCTATTGTACAAAGTAGGAGAGACAATAATAAAAGTGGGTGTTCATAGACCACTGTACAGCAATTTTTCATGAAGTTTACAAACAACAAATTTGTTACAGGTTTTCCAGTGTTGTAAATATAACAGCTGCATCATGACTGTCAGTCCATCGTTTGACAAATTATAATCTAATACTGTACTACAATCATTTGTTTAACAAAATTTCTATCCTTCCAGGAGTTAATGTACTGTGTATATAGTTGCATATAATTTATTTGTTCTTCAGAACACCATTGCTATGCTTTTTTAGTCTTGGGCACACCATAGGAGAGAAGAGAAAACCTGGCTTTGATAGTACTCTGGATGATTGTAGGTGTGTGAGCGTGGACCTCCTGCCGCTTGAGAGCTGTGTCCACCACCCATGACTCGACCCTGTCTGGAAAAGATTATACGAAGGATTCTTGTCCAGTGAGACTTATTAAAATAATTATAATTAGTTACCACACAATAATTATTTACATGGCTGATAGAACTATATATCTGTAATCATTATTGTAAGTCCTATATATTTGATCTATGTAATGGTATGGTTAAGGGACATAACTGGTAGTCATATCCATCAGGCACTACTTCTGTTTATCAGTCTACAAACATATAAGCTGATGCAATACTAGATGAATTTGGTTTGCTCAGTCACTGGTATGGTATGGGGTTTGATTTTGAAGTGTGTACTCTTTAATGTCGGGCTTATGAATTGCTAGACTATAGCAATGAAAATTATATTTGTCACTTAATAGTTTCATATTGCATAACAAACTTAAATACAGTATCGAAGTAAAAGATAAACTTAAAATTTAACATAATAGCAGACTCTGAGGGGAAAACTACTGGAATTCTTTGGTATGGTAAAGATTTACGATCGATTTGCCACACTGGTTGGACGTCCTGTGACCTATAACCGACTTCGGGCATGTAATCACATCCCAGCTTCCAGTGGACTGGACCCCACAAGCAGAAACAGCATTCATAGATAAGGAATGCAAATTCGCAGAATTTACCTAATTCGTTCACCCGATGTCCAATGCACCCACCAGCCTTTCTACCAATAGCAATACAGTAATAATAATAATAATTTCATATTATAAATATACAAAAGAATAATATATAGTGGTTTAATAACTATTGCAAAAATGTGTATATAATAATGCCGCTAATACACAAACCTGCTTGATGGGGTTCTGGGAGTAGTTCTACTCCCCAAGCCTAGCCCGAGGCCAGGCTTAACTTGTGAGAGCTTGGTCCACTAGGCTGTTGCTTGGAGCGGTCCACTGGCCCACATATCCACCACAGCTCGGTTGGTCCGGCACTTCTTGGAGAAAATGATCTAGTTTTCTCTTAAAGATGTCCACTGTTGTTCCGGCAATATTTCACATTCTCACTGGGAGGATGTTGAACAACCATGGACCTCAGATGTTTATACAGTAATCTCTGATTGTTCCTTATGGCACCCCTCCTCTTCACTGGTTCTATCCTGCATTTTCTTCCATATTGTTCACTCCAGTATGTTGTTATTTTACTGTGTAGATTTGGGACCTGGCCCTCCAGTATTTTCCACGTGTATATTATTTGATATCTTTTTGTCTCCTTTCTAGTGAGTACATTTGGAGAGCTTTGAGACGATCCCAATAACTTAGGTGCTTTATCTCGTCTATGCGTGCCGTACATGTTCTCTGTATTCCCACCACTTCAGCAATCTCTCCTGCTCTGAAGGGGGAAGTGAGTACTGAGCAATACTCAAGACGGGACAGTACAAGTGATTTGTACAGAACAACCATTGTGATGGGATCCCTGAATTTGAAAGTTCTCGTAATCCATTCTATCATTTTTCTGGCTAACGCAATACTTGCTTGGTTATGCTCCCTAAAATTTAGGTCGTCAGACATCATTATTCCCAAATCCTTAACATGCTGCTTTCTTACTATGGGCATATTTAATTGTGTTTTGTACCCTGTATTATGTTTAAGGTCCTCATTTTTATGGTACCCGAGTACTGTACCTGGAATTTATCACTGTTAAACATCATGTTATTTTCTGTTGCCCAGTTGAAAACTTTATTAATATCTGCTTGAAGTTTTTCAATGTCTTCAGCAGAGGTAATTTTCATGCTGATTTTTGTGTCATCTGCAAAGGATGATACAAAGCTGTGACTTGTATTTTTATCTATATCTGATATGAGAATAAGGAAAAGCAGCGGTGCAAGGACTGTACCCTGAGGTACAGAGCTTTTAACTGCTTGTACTTGTTGGCACCTCCTAACCACTCTGCATACTCTGCCTCAACCCAGGTCGCACTCCAAACCTGTGTCAGGTTAGGTTAGGGTCAGTAAGTTTTATTTTCATGCCCTGTAACCTGGGGCTGGTCCTCTCCCCCAGTTTGGTTGAGATGATCAGCCTGTACACCTGCTCTAACAAGGTGGTCCTTTATAGACTTCCCTTGCCTCCTGGCGATCATGGGAGGGTTTTGTGGGAATTTTACCCAGGATGGATGTTCACTGTACGTTTCTCTCATCCATGTCCATACTTCCTGGAGTTTTATCTTGAGCTGTGCTGCAAGGCCGGGGAAGAAAAGGGTTGTGAGGATCCATCTCTTGTCTTCCACTTCTTGTGTTCTAGGTCTGAGTAGCTCCGCCCTTGTTTTTTCTCCAAGTTTCTCCTGGGCTGCGTGTATTATTGTCTTTGGGTAGTCTCTGTTCCTGAACATATCCCATAGGTCATCAAGCTGGGAATATAGCGTCTCCACTTTGTTGTTAATCTACTTGAGTCCGAGTCCAAATGAGTTGGGTAGCGACTCATTCAATAAAAACCCGGCTCTTAGGTGCCGCAGCAAGGACAATCATATATATTTCTATGGGAAAACTCAAAAATACCATAAATACCAAACAAGATTTATCAAATCAAGATTAATCAAATGAATATAAAAAAGAAAACACTCCCTATCTTTAACACTCCCTAAACTGAATATATTCCTAAGGGGCAAATGATTGGGAATTAACTGTACCAAACTCTCAAGCACTTGACTGTAATCTAAGAAACCAGTGGATGTTGTTCTGGCTTCGGGAGGTGAGATGGTGACCTCCCAACTGCTCACTCCACACTGACTGACCTGCTCTGTCTTTAGACTGAAGCTAGCTAGTATTATTCTGCCAGCTTTCCTGGCTATTAAATTACCAAGCAGGGTAAAATTGAACAAGCTAATCATATTTACTGGCCAACCCAGATGGTTGAATTCCTATTGAAACTGATGGTAATTCTATGGGCATCTTGAGCCTGGCTATTTTCACTTTCGATATTGAATAGTGACCTGAATTTATATGTTATGAATTAATAATACGGTAGGCTGTGGTCACCCCATAGGCTGCAAGATCCTTGACTCAGGCCGAGTCATCCAGCCTAGCGAACTAGTCTCTCTACTTCTACATGACGTCACTTTATCTGTGACAGCATACGACCCTGATCTTTATTCTACATTCATGTTAACTTAAGACCTTAAACCAGATTGGTTATTACTGCAATTACTGTATTTATTGAATTATTCATCACTTGTTGAATTAATACCAGGGAGGTAGCCATTTTGTTTCCCTGCCTTGCTAATCCCTTAATCTCTGGCCAGTGACCGTTTTCCGACTAGTCAGGTAAAACTCCTCTCTCACTGCAAGTTTGTATAAAACCATGTGGTACAATTTAACCCCTATGATCTGAAATCTATAATTTCTACACCAAGCTTAGCTTGTTACACTATGTCTGCTGCTTTAACCACCGTGCTGCGCTGAGTTTATTGTGAAAGTCCCCCTGTGCGCATGAAATAAAGTGTTCCCCCCAAATTCTTTTTTTTCATAAAATGATAAATTCCCTTCACTGAACATGTCTATGTAAAAATAAATACCAAATTCCACTTACTTTGGCTGTGGGGACATGTACAATGTGCGCTGTGACGTCATTAGGGCCTGGTCGTCCGTGCATGAATCACCCAGACACGGTCGTGCGGGCCATTCAAGCACCAGGTGTTGTCACAAATATATTTTCAATTATTTGTTCTATGCATTTCCAATGCGGTTTTATTTTATTTTTTTATCGTACACGATGCATATTTGTGTCCTTTACAATATGTATACAGTAGAACCTTCATAATGTTCCATGGAACTGTGATACATGTGTCAGTAATGTGTCCAAAATAAATGTTTATTGTTGCAATATTACTTGTTAAAAATTCACTAAAATTACAATATGTACAGTTTCACACACTATTTACACAGTAACACACTGTATTACACACTCATCATGTAGATATGATAGAGCTATCAGATATCATGTAGATATGATAGAGCCCAGTAGGCTCAGGAATCTGTACACCAGTTGAGAGGCGGGACCAAAGAGCCAAAGCTCAACCCCCACGAGCACAATTAGGTGAGTACTCAGTACTTCGGAAGTAGCGCGACATCGCTATCGTTGCACCACGTACAGAAAAATTTTCGCTTCCTGTTTCTTCATTCTGTGTGCTTGCAATTAACGCACTCATGTACACCCTTGGCTTTAGTACTTGTAGGTTGTATGTAAGCAAGCTTGTAAAGCATAAGGTAGTCTTGAAAAGATTTTCAAGTCCAGAAAAGATCAATTTGTAAGGTAGTCTTGAAAAGATCACTTTGTATGGTCCCACACAGAATATTCAGCTTGCCTCAAAGAGTGTCCGTCAGTCAGGAAGAGATTCAGCTAGCCTCAAAGAGTGTCTATCAATCTAGAAGAGATTCAGGTATTCTTGAAAATATCTATGGAAAACACCACCATGGAAGCCACTAACACTGTTCATCTATGCTACTTGTATAAGATGCATCATCACTGAACACAGAAAATGATTCGTCTATGTATCATCTAAATAAATTGGAGATAGCATAGTATTGCAAGGGTGACACTCAGAGCTACAACTGGATACGCTCGCTGTATCGTCCTCATAGGTGCTGTATCACTTGCATCCGACCTTTGTGTTAGGTCCTTATTGCGCCTAACTTCAATATTATGACCCTTATGTTCTTCAACCAATAAGGTTTGAATTTCACAGACGGAGCGTTATCTTTCAGCACCACGTCGGACAGGTGTTTGGGAGCCAGAGGCGCATGCGTCACCCGTGGTTGCGCACTCAGAATTAACCCAGCCAGCAGCCCTAGGGCATTCTGGGAATTTTTTCCAAGATGGCTGCCTCTCACTGGAGGTCCTAAGAGTCCATTTTGTACACAACCAACCTTGTACACATTTAGAATGGGTACCGAAAAATCAAAAAGAGTTTTCTCGGTTGGCGCAGTTTCCCACCGACCGAGAATACTCAGTTGGTGCAGTTAAGTGGTTAAATTAACTTAATTAAGTGCATCTGGTATCTTCCCTGTGTCCAAGCTCTTCCTCCACACTATACTGAGTGTCTGTGCTACTGGCACCTTTCATTTCTTTATAAATATTGAATTCTATGAATCTGGACCCAGAGCTGAGTGCATGGGCATGTTTTAAATTTTTCTTTCAAAATCTGCCACGCTCGTGTTGATATTAGTTATATATATATTTACAGGGGGTTTGAATATCACGCATAAAGAAGTTGTCCGGATCTTCCACTTTCATGCTGTTTATTGGGATGCTAAACATGTCCTCATACTGTTTTTTTTAGAATTTCACTAATTTCTTTGTCCTCCTCCATGTATGAACTTTCACTCGTACGAATAGGTCCAAAACTGTCAGTTGTTTTTGCTCTTGATTTTGCATATGTGAAGAAATGTTTTGGGTTTTTCTATATTTCTTGAATTTCTTTCTGTTCTTGTTGCCTTTCTTCAATCTGATATGAGTGTTTTCAGTTTCTGCTTTATTTCTTCAATCTCCCTATTTAAATTGTTCCTTCTTTGTAGGGAAAGTCGTGTCTGCTTAAGCATTTCTGTTATTTTTTTCTTTCTTCTATAGTGTCGTCTGCTTTCTCTTTCCACGTTGGACCTCTTTCTGGCTTTCCTCAAAGGAACATGTTTCAGACATTTGATATGTGTCCGAAGTCAGTTTTTCTATTCCTTGTGTAGGATTTTTATTACTTAGAACAGTTTCCTATGGAATGTTTGTAAGTTCCCTGTTTATTGTCTCCCAGTCTATCCTTTAATTATTAAAATTGAATTTATTGAATAACCCCTCTCGCTTGATCATTCTTTTAGGTCTATTCTGAGTATTGATAGTAGTTTGCACTTAAATGAGCTTGTGATCTGAGTATGTGTTATCCGATTTCATAATGTCCCTGATAATGTCTTCGTTGTTTGTAAAAGACCAGATCGAGAATATTTTTGTTTCTCGTTGGCTCCGATATCTGCTGGGTGAGTGAAAATTTGTCACAGAATCTAAGCAGTTCTCTAATCTGTGGTTGATTATGTCCCGATAGATTTCCTGGTATAATAATATTGTTTGCTATTCTCCATCATAGATTAGGCAAGTTAATCATTTTGGGCATAATTTAAAATACTATTATTCTATAAATACTATAATGCTATATAATGCTATGCTATAAATAATATAAATATTATAAATACTATAATATGTGTATTATGGACACACAATACACATCTATCTGTGCTCACCTAGTTGTGCTGGCAGGGGTTGAGCTCTGGCTCTTTGGTCCCACCTCTCAACTGTCAATCAATTGGTAATTACCTAAGTAATTACCTAAGTAATTACCTAAGTGTAGTTACAGGATGAGAGCTACGCTCGTGGTGTCCCGTCTCCCCAGCAGTCTTTGTCATATTGTACAGATTCCTGAGCCTATTTTTCTCTATCATATCTACATTTGAAACTGTGTATAGAGTCAGCCTCCACCACATCACGGCCTAATGCATTCTACCTGTTAACTACTCTGATACTGAAAATGTTCTTTCTAACGTCTCTGTGCTCATTTGGGTACTCGGTTTCCACCTGTGTGTCCCTTTTTTCGCGTACCACCCGTGTTAAACCTGGTTGATACCTGGTTGATGGGGTTCTGGGAGTTCTTCTACTCCCCAAGCCCAGCCCGAGGCCAGGCTCGACTTGTGAGAGTTTGGTCCACTAGGCTGTTGCTTGGAGCGGCCCGCAGGCCCACATACCCACCACAGCCCGGTTGGTCCGGCACTCCTTGGAGGAATAAATCTAGCTTCCTCTTGAAGATGTCCACGGTTGTTCCGGCAATATTTCTTATGCTTGCTGGGAGGGTGTTGAACAGCCGCGGACCTCTGATGTTTATACAGTGTTCTCTGATTGTGCCTATGGCACCCCTGCTCTTCACTGGTTCTATTCTGCATTT
This sequence comes from Procambarus virginalis, assembly GCA_020271785.1. Taxonomy (NCBI): domain Eukaryota; kingdom Metazoa; phylum Arthropoda; class Malacostraca; order Decapoda; family Cambaridae; genus Procambarus; species Procambarus virginalis. The sequence continues at coordinate 9,173,646 of WNGS01052365.1, forward strand.
TCTTCCATATCGTTCACTCCAGTACGTTGTTATTTTACTGTGTAGATTTGGTACTTGGCCGTCCAGTATCTTCCAGGTGTATATTATTTGATATCTCTTCGTCTTCTTTCTAGTAAGTACATTTAGAGGGCTTTGAGACGATCCCAATTATTTAGGTGCTTTATCACGTCTATTCGTGCCGTATATGTTCTCTGTATTTCCTCTATTTCAGCAATCTCTCCTGCCCTGAAGGGGGAAGTGAGTTCTGAGCAGTACTCAAGACGGGACAACACAAGTGACTTGAAGAGTACAACCATTGTGATGGGATCCCTGGATTTGAAAGTTCTCGTAATCCATCCTATCATTTTTCTGGCTGTCGCAATATTTGCTTGGTTATGCTCCCTAAACGTTAGGTCATCAGACATCATTATTCCCAAATCCTTTACATGCTGTTTTCCTACTATGGGTACATTTGATTGTGTTTTATACCCTGTATTATGTTTAAGGTCTTCATTTTTACCGTACCTGAGTACCTGGAATTTATCACTGTTAAACATCATGTTATTTTCTGATGCCCAATCGAAAACTTTATTAATATCAGCTTGAAGTTTTTCAATGTCTTCAGCCGAGGTAATTTTCATACTGATTTTGTGTCATCTGCAAAGGATGATACAAAGCTGTGACTTGTATTTTTGTCTATATCTGATATGAGAATAAGGAAAAGCAGTGGTGCAAGGACTGTACCCTGAGGTACAGAGCTTTTAACTGCACTTGGACTAGATTTTATATGGTTGACCGTTACTCGCCGAGTCCTGTTTGACAGAAAAACTGAGTATCCAGCGTCCTACTTTATCGGTTATTCCCATGGACTTCATTTTATGTGCTATCATGCCATGGTCACATTTATCGAAAGCCTTGTGAAGTCCGTGTATATCACATCAGCATTCAGTTTTTCTTCTAACTGAATGCTTCTAGGACTTTGTCGTAGTGCTCAAGTAGCTGTGAGAGGAACGATCTTCCCGCTTGAAATCCATGTTGGCCTGGGTTGTGAAGGTCATTGGTCTCCATGAAATTGGTGGACCTGACTCCTAATCACTCTCTCAATACTTTTNTTCTGTTCTCCAACTCCATTCTGAATGCTCTCCAGTTATTCAGTGGCTGAATCACCAGAGGTCACTTTGGTTCTTCCCTCTTTGGGCTGAACTCTGCACCTCAGCTACTAAATTCTTAGGGTTTGGTTCATCACGTGGTTTGTGTGTTGTGTCCAATGTTCTCGAGAATGGGATGTGGGTTTTTTTCTATTCCATTTCCATTGAATGAACTTTGGATGACATATCCTTCTGGTGGCTCTGAAATATTTGGCTGCTTGGAGTTGACCTCTTCGAGAACTCTCTGAACCTGCCACATCTTCTGGCAGATAGGCATTTTTATTTGTCCTGGGCAATGTCTTTGTAGTTTTTGGTTGCCTGCTGGTTTCATGAATTCCTTAAATAGCTCAGTTCCCTGATTGCAAAGCTTTTACAGAAAATATCTTTTGGTTGGACTGATTGAAGTGGTGGTTTATCTCTTTCCTCTGGTCCAGCTGTTGTCCAAGATGGACTCTGAAATGAGCAGGGTGATTCTTTTGGCTCTACAGTTGCTGGCTTAGCCTTGGTTTGTGTCACTTCTGGTCTGGTGTTCGAACTTAGGCAATTTTTCATGGCTTGGCCTTTTTCTGCAGATTGACTTAGAAGAGTACCTAGCTGGTACAACTTTCTCCGTTGATCTATGCATCTGAACTTTTTAATGCAAGTCTATCACCATTTGTATGGTTAATAGATGGCTGAGTTGTTGTTATCTCATCTGTATCTTTTTTTTTCTGTGACATTAATAATATTCTTGGCACTCTCTTTCACCTCTTTGTCTCTCTTCATTGTGTTTCCTCTTTGTTTCAGTGGTTTTGTTCTTCTTGTGTTGGTTGTTTGTCAATCAATATCTTATGCCTAGTACTGTTGCCTCTTATTGTTTAGCCCTGGTGGACCAGCTTTTGTTGGCGTTCAGCGTCGATGTTACCTCGGCACTGTTTTGCCAATTGTCTCGTGCCTTCCTTCATCTCTGACCAGCTCGGAGCTGTCTTAGTCTCTCAATACGGTGTTGGTGTTTTTTCCTTTCCTAAGTTGCCCCTTTAGTCCATGATATATTTTTAAGGCTGTTTTTGGAGGGTTTGTAGTTTTGCTAGAGTCCTCAAGGGGTTGTTGCATTCAAACCAAAAGCTGAATCATCAGACAGTTGAGTCTGTTGATTCCCGTCTGGGACACTATCATGTCTTCTGGCTGATAGGCATTATTGTTATTTGTTCTGGGCAGTATATTGGTAATTTTTAGTTACATGTGGGTTTCCCGAATTCATCCCCCGTTTTGAAAGTCCTTCTGTCATATTTTCTTTTGTAACAGAGTGGGTGGCCTTACTTCGACTCCTGCTTTGGCACTGGGACCTTGCCTCTTGCTTGGGTTTGGCTCTTTCATTATTCGGCACTCATGGGCTTTGTGATTGGATTGGAGTTTAGGGCAGCACATTTTTGTCTCACTTCACCCAGGTTTCATCCTTCTTAATACCGAGCTGTATGCCCAGTTGGTCCTGGGCAGTGTGCTCTTGTTGTTCTTGGACTGTTAGTCTGGATGTCCCCATGCTATGTACCCTGACTTTCTTGTGTCTGTGTGCTCAAATGGTCCCATAGTTGTGTGCTTGAATGTTGCCAGTGCTGTGAACTCAAACATTCCCAGGCTACACACTAGAATGATCCTGGGCTGCGTGCCTGGCTCTGCCTGGGTTGCATGCTAGACCTTCCTGTGCTGCATGCCTGGCATTATCCTGGCTCGATACTCTGCTGTTTCTGGTCTTGGGTGCATCAAGGTTATGGTGTTTAAACAATTTCATCTATCATTTGCCTTTTTACTAGGGAATACCAAATTGTTTGTGGTGCATATGCCATCTGGGGTGGCTTATTTCTTAGCTTTGGGTTTATGCCCCAAGCTCCCATCACCTTATAGAGAGTGCCATATTTTGGTCCTGGCTCCTCGTAGGCAAGGATGTATTTCAGAGGCCTGGTGTACCTCCCTAAAACATGTCTAAACCAGTAAGTAAACCAGAGAGCTATTGAAGACCCCACTGGTAAAGATCATTTCATTTCATTAAATTAATTCTATTATGGCCCAGTGCTAGATGTCCAGAAATGGAGTCTTGTATAGAATGTAGATCATATTGTAATGCAACTCGCATAAAGAATGAAATCTTGTGTTTGATAAATATATATTAGATGTCAAGATGTTTAAATTGTGCTCATAATTTCCAGATAAAGAAGACACGAATCACGGGAAAGCGCAAAGTCAACAGTATCGTCACAAGATGATGCACAAGAATGAACATAAACGGCATGGGGCTCAGACCAAGTTTAACAAAAACAGTTAAGGTTGATGCTGACTATTCAGCTGGTATATTCTGGACATTTTCTTCTACATGCAGATAGCTCAACCTTTGAGTCTGCTGCTGTTGTTACCAACTTATTATCTTCCAAAGATAATTGATTTTTTACAAAAATGTTTATATTACTTTCTCTTGATAAAGTATATTTATTGGCCAATGACTGGCTTCTGTTTTGCTGAGGAATGACTTTGAAATAGATTGTGATAAAGCTATGTAAAATGAATAAAATTTGTTGCTTAATGTAATTTTTTACTATGCATCTTTATAGAATCCATCACTCCTTACAACATTTTTCAATTGATAAGAACTGGAAGATATCCATACAAGTGTCATTTTGCTTCCAGTACTGTATGTATAGAAATGGGCGAATGTCAGTGTGATTTTGTCCAATATTCCAGATAACATTTCCATTTCAACAGAATTTATGACCAAATTGGAAATGGGATACATTTCTACATATTATATTTGTCTACATATTATATTTTTAAATGAAGTACCTGTAAATATAAAATTGATGCAAATGGTTGCAGGTGTGACTGGGTACCCGAGAGAAGAACTTGTCTGGATTAGGTGGACAGGTTCTGCTTATCTCTCTCTTTTTTTTTTTTTTAAAAAAGACAAGAATTAGGCTTTTCTGGCATAAGCCCCTTGTGGCTCCCTGAAAATACTACACTGATACACTGGCATACTACCTTGGTGCTCAGTTGTGAAGGTCTTATTGACCTACTGGGGACCACGAGTCAGAACATGGCGCCATCGGAGATGTGCAGGGAGTGGTGGCACTATGAAAGTCTTTTATGCAAAGTTATTCGTGTAGCTGCCACCAAGGATAGGCACCCAGAAAGTTATCGAAACAAAACAGACTACCGCTTGGTTAGAAAGGACACCTCAGTGTCAAAACTTGAAAAAAAACTCACCCCAACAATGTAAACAGGTTGAAATTTCATGAAACTAGCGTGAGCTAGTTTGCCCCACCTTTTTCTCTCTCGTTTGGGGAGAGGGAGGGAGGGAGGCAGGCTGAGTCAGCCGACTGCTCCACCACCAATTCTTATACTGATGTAGACAGTGCTGGTTGTCCTCTTGATCACTTTGACTCCAGGTGTCTACTGTATTGCAGGTGTTTCTGGTGAGTATGTTTGAGTTCCTCAATCTTCAGGTTATTTTGAGATGATTTCAGGGCTTAACGTCCCCGTGGCCCAGTCCTCGACCAGGCCTCCTTTTTGTTACACACCCCCAGGAAGCAGCCCGTAGCAGCTGTCTAACTCCCAGGTACCTATTTACTGCTAGGTGAACAGGTGCATCAGGGTGAAATGCATACCACTTTGCTCCAGCCCTTTCCTATGATGTGGGTCAGTTGCAGCTGCATGCTCATGTTACCAAGCTGTCAGGTTGCTTTGGATGCAAACGACCTTCATGCGCTCTCTCACCTGGCTTCTGTCATATATTTCTTGAGCCTCTGAGAACTTCATTTTGATTGGCTCTCAGAGGACGTGGGGATGTTCGGTGAGGCTTATCTTTGTAGGGGTTTTGGTCTCTGCTTCTTCTACGTTGATAGCCCTCAAGCTGTATGCTTTGATCCTCCGGGAGGTGGTTTCTTTGTTTTTCACCTCGCATCTTGTGTATCGGCAAGCCGTGCTGGCCCAGTCTTTAGACTCAGTGTGGAGCCTGTCTCTCACTTCTACTTCTCCCTTTGCTTAGCTTTTGTTTCCTGAGGACGTGGTTTCTCAGTTTTTGTCGGTTGCAGCCACTGCTTGACAGCTTGGGGCAGACTTTTTTTTTCGGGGTGATCATTCTCACCTTCCCCAACAGTTGGTTGACTCAGGACATTGCCTGCTGTTGGTCAAGGTGGGTCCTCCATCGTACAAGTTGCCGGGTCGGATGTACGTTCTCAGGCCTTGTCCTCTTTGTCTTGGCGGTGCTGTGATCGCTCTGCTCGAAAGGCTGGCTTTCAAGGTTCACTCCAGGCCTTTCGCAGGTTGCCCCTTTAACGAGGAGGTAGGTGGGGAGAGGCTAGCTTGGACCAGTTCTTGGTCCCGCAATTTGTGGGATTTTGGGTTGCTTCTTGCAGCCTGTGATGATGATGGTCAGTCCTGCCTCCTTATGTGGGTTCGGGGCAGGCCGCCTCCTCTTGCTGTCATTGGGTCATTTTGGAGTGGGTAGCTTCAGGCGTGGTCGAAACGACTGTCTCTTTAGTGGGTTTCCACCTGTTTCCAGTACCAAAACGGGATTCTTTGAATCTCCGGTTCATTCTCGACTTGTCTGGGTTGAACCAGTTCATCTTGTGCTTTTGGATGACCACATTGTGGCAGGTCCTTCCCCTTCTCAAGCCAGCTGCTTGGGTGATATCTCTGGACCTCCAGTACACATTGTCACGTTCCTATCCATCCGAGATTCAGGGATTGGTTAGGTTTTATCACGGGGCGTCAGGCAACCAGCTTTTGGGTTCTTCCCTTTGGGCTGAATCTGGCACCTCGTGTTTTTTCACATTTAACCACTGCTGTGTGCAGACTGCCTTGTGGAGTTATATCGAGGGTGCGCAAAGCACATTGTGCCGGTTTTAGGTATAGGGAGCGATTTAAAACTTCCACGGGTACACAAGGCTCACATCCTGCGTCTCGGGATGCCTGTAAACAGACACCATTTTTTGTTTAAATCGTGGGTATCATTCCCGGGTGTGAGAGCCTTAGTACTAAGTGAGCTCATGCTGCTGGTGCACGCAGCATGAGCTAACAGCACTGCTGTTCAGCTGGTGACCACAGCATCGCCAAAAAATGTCAAAATATATATTTAACTGTTATTATTTAGCAATGATAGTACAGTATTACAGAAGACCCCTGACTCTGATAAAAATGACCAGGATTCTGATAATAGCAGGATTGTGGTGATAATTAGCACTGCATAGTATGGTGGGAGGAGTAATCTTGGTGAGGGAAGGAGGTAGCATCGTCTGCTGACTGTGTGGCAACCTGTTATTGTTTGGACTGACCATACCAGCTTAGTGGTTCGTTATGGTGAACACAAATGTAGATATGTACTTATATATAACTTTAGTATGATCTACTAAAGCATTTATTAAGATATATCTTGTGTGTATATATAGTGTAATAACAGCAAAAGGAGTATGTTGGGAGGAGAAATGGTGCCGAGTGAGGTGCTGGTGAAGGACGGAGGGAAGTGGTGTCTTTTGACTGGTCTGTGTCAGCCACTCTTGTTGTTTGGACTCACAATACCAACTTAGTGGTTCGTTATGGTGAACACATATGTAGGTACGTATATACAATGTGTGTGTGTATAGTCTAAAACAGCAAAAACACTGTTTGATCATAGAATATAATATACATGTCACATATATGAACTCCATTATTTTGAGCATAGTGATGTTCCACACATTGGTTATCAATCTTGAGAGGTTTTTGGGGCTTAGCGTCCCGGTCCTCGACAAGGCCTCCTTTTTGTTACACACCCCCAGGAAGCAGCCCGTAGCAGCTGTCTAACTCCCAGGTACCTATTTACTGCTAGGTAACAGGGGCTTCAGGGTGAAAGAAACTCTGCTCATTTGTTTCCTCCTCCACCGGGGATCGAACCCGGAACCTCAGGACTACGAATCCGAAGCGATATCCACTCAGCTGTCAGGCCCCATTGAACTATATAAATTCCATAAATTACACACACTTCTGAATAATATTACGGCAAAAAATCAGAGAAGAAATGAATGAGAAACATCAATATAATTGTGAAAAATTATATTTGCAGCAATTGCCGCCCCATGGGGTCAAGTGACCCCAAGCTCTTCATCACTCAGCGCCCATAATTTGCTCAAATTCTTGGCTCCATCACAGCTAAAGTATGTCACATACAATATTTTATTTTAGTTTCCCTTGATCAGAGACTGCAATTTAACAATATAAGAATAGAAAATAATTTTTTGCAAAGAATTTATTTTCAGCGTACCACGGGAATGTCATATTTTAAGGCTGCGCAGTATGGTGGTTAACTCACGTTGTGGTGGCCAATCTTCAGTTGTTAGGTGTTCAGGTGTTGGCCTACCTGGTGTTGCAGACTGGCTGGTTTGGGCTCCTGCATGTCTACTAGCAAGGGATCTGGTTCTTTGCTAGTTCACCGGGTTAGGATTCCTGGTGAACTGGCGGAAGTCTCAGTTGGTTCCATCCCAGATTTGAGCCTGGTTTTGCCTAGTTTGGGACTCTTGGTTGGCATTATTTTCCCTGCCTCCTGTGGCCTTGCTCCACCTGCAGCACCGCCGTCTCCTGGTGTTAAGGGAGAGCTGGGTGACTCAGCGGTTGCTCGAGCAGTTGTGTCTAAACTTTACCCTTCTGATTTTTCCTTTGGGCAGGGTTTGGCTTCAGAGATTGTTTTGGTTTCTTCGGGGCAGCCCCTTTTACCTCTCTCTTGATCGCTGTGTGTGGACTTTGGGGCCGTGCGGTGGCTGCTGTGTCGCCAGCTTCCTCTTCAGGTTTTTCTGGGTTCAGTTCCCTGGTGCCTTCTTTCTCCCTTGTTCAATGTCTTTATGTCACAGACGCTTTGGATCTCGGTTGAGGCTTTGTGACCAGCGCTCACCAGTCCGTCCAGGGTCATTGAAATTTAAATAAGCTTATTGAAATATGAATTCACAAAGAGATGAGATAGCTCAAGCTATTCTCAGTCCCATTCAGTACATGTTCATATATACACACAACACAAACAATCTAACATATTACCAATTAGTCTGGTTGAGAAACATATACATTTCTTCCTTTACACATGCAGTATGATACCAGATGTACACACATTCTTTAATGACTAGGAACGTAGACATAGGTTGCAATAGATATGTGACAATTCAATAAAAGTTTACATTCTTGATGCAAAATTCTTCTCTCTCTCCAGAATAACCATCGGGCAGTCTAGAACATAATGGGTGAGAGTGTGAGACTGTAACATATCATATAGATTTACACTTTGTTTCATCATATTTCGTTAAAGTACATCATATTCCCTGAGATCATTAGCCAATCCCCTCGTGTAGCATGTCTTACTCCATTTCCTGGAAGCGTACATGTCCCTCGAGCAATTCTGAACGCTGTGAAAGAGCTTATTCCCTCATCCTCTCCTCATGAAGCAAATAGATACTCTAATGTTAATGTCAAGGACTCTTAACCTTTGCACACTGTAAATTTGATTTTATTCTCATTTCAATCATTGCGTTTCTTTGACATCCAAGAATAATTCTCATAGCTTCGTTCTGTATCGGCTCTGTTTTCCAAACAGAGCAAATCGTCTATTTTTCCTTACATTTTTCATCATTTGAGAAGGAAGTTGAAAAATTAACTCTCCAAAGTTCATTTTTACAGTTTTATTTGGCCTGACACTAAGAGTTGTGTTTGGTTGACTTTTGTTAACATTGTCAAAGTCAGAGTAGAAATGATTACAAAGTATCTTGTTGCACAAGTGCCTGAGGATGAGATGAAAGTGAAGCACCTCACTTATAGGTCCATTGTATCTTGTCACACTCCTGTTTGCACGACGGCTGCTCCAATAAGTTGTATATTTCGTCATGTTCAGGAAGTTGGCAGTGTGTAATTTGGTGTTAATAATTTGGTAATTTACAGTTGGATATTGATATGCTTCTTGGTTTGCTTTATATATAATGCCTCGCCAATGTCCAATCTTCTGTTGTTGCTGTATCTGTCAATTATTTTTGAGTTTGTGAATATATCTCTGGTAATTACCTAAGTGTAGTTACAGGATGAGAGCTACGCTCGTGGTGTCCCGTCTTCCCAGCACTCTTTGTCATATAACGCTTTGAAACTACTGACGGTCTTGGCCTCCACCACCTTCTCCCCTAACTTGTTCCAACTGTCTACCACTCTGTTTGCGAAAGTGAATTTTCTTATATTTCTTCGGCATCTGTGTTTAGCTAGTTTATATCTATGACCTCTTGTTCTTAAAGTTCCAGGTCTCAGGAAATCTTCCCTTTATGTTCTTTAATAGGTCCTTACTGCTTGTGCATTGTTATGTTGAAAGGGACATTGTTGTCTTGCCTATATATTTAATTTGTTGGGGCTGACAATCCCCAAGTGGGCATGTGAAGGCATAGACAACATTTGCATTTTTCAAGGGGTTTTGTTTGGTTTCAAGAGTTCATCATGAGCAATTTGGCAGTCTTCTTGCTCTTATAGTATATTATTAGTTCAGTCTTCTGGTTGGTGTCATCTCTTAAACTTATATCAAGGTTCCATCAGGGCAAAGGCTGACCTTCCCCAGGATGCAACCCAAAACAGTTGTCTAACTCTAAGGTAGCTATTTACTGCTAAGTGAATGGAGGCATCATATTTAGGAAAACATAACCAGGTACATGATTTTAAAGTTTTTGTATGACCATTTTTAAATTACAGTACAGTATAGACAAGCTATAATATCAATAAGAAATTTTGTTCACAAGGTTTTGATTAGAATTAGATACATATTTCATTTTTTCTGTACAAAAATATCCACAGTAAATGCTGGACTTTGGCTCACAGCATAAAACAGTATGGGTGAACATGCTATTGTACAAAGTAGGAGAGACAATAATAAAAGTGGGTGTTCATAGACCACTGTACAGCAATTTTTCATGAAGTTTACAAACAACAAATTTGTTACAGGTTTTCCAGTGTTGTAAATATAACAGCTGCATCATGACTGTCAGTCCATCGTTTGACAAATTATAATCTAATACTGTACTACAATCATTGTTTAACAAAATTTCTATCCTTCCAGGAGTTAATGTACTGTGTATATAGTTGCATATAATTTATTTGTTCTTCAGAACACCATTGCTATGCTTTTTTAGTCTTGGGCACACCATAGGAGAGAAGAGAAAACCTGGCTTTGATAGTACTCTGGATGATTGTAGGTGTGTGAGCGTGGACCTCCTGCCGCTTGAGAGCTGTGTCCACCACCCATGACTCGACCCTGTCTGGAAAAGATTATACGAAGGATTCTTGTCCAGTGAGACTTATTAAATAATTATAATTAGTTACCACACAATAATTATTTACATGGCTGATAGAACTATATATCTGTAATCATTATTGTAAGTCCTATATATTTGATCTATGTAATGGTATGGTTAAGGGACATAACTGGTAGTCATATCCATCAGGCACTACTTCTGTTTATCAGTCTACAAACATATAAGCTGATGCAATACTAGATGAATTTGGTTTGCTCAGTCACTGGTATGGTATGGGGTTTGATTTTGAAGTGTGTACTCTTTAATGTCGGGCTTATGAATTGCTAGACTATAGCAATGAAAATTATATTTGTCACTTAATAGTTTCATATTGCATAACAAACTTAAATACAGTATCGAAGTAAAAGATAAACTTAAAATTTAACATAATAGCAGACTCTGAGGGGAAAACTACTGGAATTCTTTGGTATGGTAAAGATTTACGATCGATTTGCCACACTGGTTGGACGTCCTGTGACCTATAACCGACTTCGGGCATGTAATCACATCCCAGCTTCCAGTGGACTGGACCCCACAAGCAGAAACAGCATTCATAGATAAGGAATGCAAATTCGCAGAATTTACCTAATTCGTTCACCCGATGTCCAATGCACCCACCAGCCTTTCTACCAATAGCAATACAGTAATAATAATAATAATTTCATATTATAAATATACAAAAGAATAATATATAGTGGTTTAATAACTATTGCAAAAATGTGTATATAATAATGCCGCTAATACACAAACCTGCTTGATGGGGTTCTGGGAGTAGTTCTACTCCCCAAGCCTAGCCCGAGGCCAGGCTTAACTTGTGAGAGCTTGGTCCACTAGGCTGTTGCTTGGAGCGGTCCACTGGCCCACATATCCACCACAGCTCGGTTGGTCCGGCACTTCTTGGAGAAAATGATCTAGTTTTCTCTTAAAGATGTCCACTGTTGTTCCGGCAATATTTCACATTCTCACTGGGAGGATGTTGAACAACCATGGACCTCAGATGTTTATACAGTGTTCTCTGATTGTTCCTTATGGCACCCCTCCTCTTCACTGGTTCTATCCTGCATTTTCTTCCATATTGTTCACTCCAGTATGTTGTTATTTTACTGTGTAGATTTGGGACCTGGCCCTCCAGTATTTTCCACGTGTATATTATTTGATATCTTTTTGTCTCCTTTCTAGTGAGTACATTTGGAGAGCTTTGAGACGATCCCAATAACTTAGGTGCTTTATCTCGTCTATGCGTGCCGTACATGTTCTCTGTATTCCCACCACTTCAGCAATCTCTCCTGCTCTGAAGGGGAAGTGAGTACTGAGCAATACTCAAGACGGGACAGTACAAGTGATTTGTACAGAACAACCATTGTGATGGGATCCCTGAATTTGAAAGTTCTCGTAATCCATTCTATCATTTTTCTGGCTAACGCAATACTTGCTTGGTTATGCTCCCTAAAATTTAGGTCGTCAGACATCATTATTCCCAAATCCTTAACATGCTGCTTTCTTACTATGGGCAGATTTAATTGTGTTTTGTACCCTGTATTATGTTTAAGGTCCTCATTTCTGTGGGGAGCCCCTACGGCTCCCTGGAGCTTATCGGGCTAATGTATGTTATGTTAGACCGGGACACTAGCTATGGAGTTCAGACCTACCAGGGACCAGCGCCAGAACCTGGCCCCTTCAGAGAGGTTTCAGGGAGCAATGGCCCTGGAAAACCCATATGGTTGGGGGTTTCCTTATCTGCCATCGACCGGGGTTAGGCACCCAGAAAGGTAGGCGTAACAAAACAAACCCCACATGGTAGAAAACTACAACAAACCGAACAGAGAGGTAGAAAAACTCCCTACAATCACAAGGAAAACAATCAAACAATCACTTTACTGCCGCGCCGGTTGTCCGCGCAGCCCTCCCCTCCCCGGGAGGGGGAGGGGGGGGCCCCGGACCTCACCGCGCCGGCTGCCGTCAGTTCGTAAGCTAGTGTCAACCGGGATACACGCTTCTCTGGCCTCAATTTCCTTGGCGGTGTTTGCCTCGTGTGGCGTTCTCTGCTGTTTTTGTGGTTTGCGGTGGCCAGGAGTATTTCATCAGTGCCGGGGCTGCATGAGTCTAGGGGTTCCCTTCCCTAGGCGCCCTGTGAGTACTGCCCTTGCGTGTCAGGGTTATCTTCTTTGGGGCGTTCGGGAACCGCTCCCGTAGGGGTTCTTGCTGCTCGGCATTTGCCTCGCCCTTGGGGCCAGCTGGGGCTTGGGGCCCTTGTTTGGCCTTGGGTAGGGAGTTGGTGTTGTGCTGGTTAGGGCGCCAAGGTGTTGCACTGCCTGCCACCTACGCGGCGGCCGGTTCCTGTTGCCTCTGGGGACGGTGTACTTTTGCGGGTTTTTTCTTTTGTTTTATTTTCTTGCCTGGTGGGGGTCTGCATAGTGTGGCTATAGTTCCACTAGTAGTGTTTGGCAGCCCTCTGCTAGGCCCCCGTGCTTGTACACGTCCCGGGGGTTTTCAGTATTAATCTTTACCCTTGTTTTCGGGTTTCTTAACCGGTTAGCAACACCTTGCCCGGGCTTCCCGTAGTTGCTAACCTACGGGCCCTGGAAACCCCTGTCTGGGCTCGGGAGACCATTGCATGTGTCTTCCGGGTACCAACCCGTCTTGTACGGGATCGTTGGTTGCTGTGCCTTTGTCTCTAGGTGACAGTCGCCATTTACCTCCGTCATGCTGCCTGTTGGGTCCCTGACACCTTGACCCGGAGTCTTGCGAGAGAGTTTCTCTGCTTGTTCTCCAGTACTCCTGATGTTATTGCTATTCAGAGTACAGGCGGCATCCGTGTTGCAAGCTAGGTTAGGTTTCCCACTCGGATGCCCCGAGGCCGCCCCGTTTTGGTTCGGTGCTGTTCGCCCTCCTCCCTCCCTGTTCCCGGTTCCGGACTGTCTGCGGTTTTCGGGGTCGGGCGGGGTTTAGTTGGGGCAGAGGCTCGGGCGGTTTTCGGGGCTGCCCCATTCGGGTTGGGGGACGGAGGTTTTAGAGCCTGTTCCTCCAGCCAAGGCTTCTGGGCTTACCAGCGGCCCGTTTCTTGCTGCCTTTCCCATGGACTCTTTCTTTTCTTTAAGGGCGGAGGGCTTGGAGGACGGCTCTGCCCCGGGGCCTCTGTTGCTGGTTCCCGGGGCTGTGGGGGATGCCTGCTAGCAGTTCTGGGGCGGTTTGCCCCTGCCGGGGTTTTTCTGCTTTTGGGCGGAGTTTTTAGCCCATCCAGTCTGCTTGCTTCCCACTTTTGCTGGCGTGTTTTGTCTCTTAGCGTCCAGCACAGCCCTGCTGGCGGCCATTTTCGTCTGCCTGTTTCCCGGCGTGGCCACCAGGGCGGCGTTGCGGTTTGTTTACATACGCCTGGGTGTGCGAGCGAGCGTCTGGGGTGAGTTTTTCACCCTTTTTTCAGGGGTTTTCTTCTCCTGTTGCCGTTTTTTTTTTTTTTTTTTTTTTTTTTGCTTTTCTGGTTTTCTGCCCGTTTTGTTCCTTTGGGTTTTATTTCCACCGGGCTTCTGGGCCCATGGGTTTGGGCTCAGTGTTTCTGGCTGTTAGGCTTGCTCCCACACCTTGTCCCTCGGTTTTCGGTCTGTTCTGACTGTTGCCCAGAGGGTTCTGTAGGGGGGCTGCGCTTGCCTTTTGTGGTGTTCTCCGCCGGCAATTGTGGTGGTTTGGCTTCCCCCTGGTTCGATTCTGGGTTCCTTTGGGTTCTTTGGTTTCGTTCCAGAGGTTTCTTCCTTTGGGCCCCTTTTTGTGGTTCAGGGGGCTTTGTTTCCTCATGTGACCTGGTTCTGCCTTCTGGGGTTCCGGGTCTTCCTGGCTTGCAGACTGCTCTTTTTGGGTCTAGGCACATGTTGTTGTGCTGGGCCTTTGGGTTTTTGCTGTCGAGGTGGCCTTTTGATGCAGTTTAGTGCCTTCTTTCCTAGCCGGTGTGGTGCTCTGCCACTGTGTCGGCAACTTGTACTTTACATTTACATTGTATGT
>WNGS01052365.1:9219779-9233494 GCA_020271785.1 Procambarus virginalis
CTGCAGCTGCAGCAACGACTTCAGAGGAGAGACAAGAAAGCAGTCCAAGAGTCCCACAACGAGACCAGCCAGGTCCGAACTTGGACGGAACCAGATGGGATTTCCTCCCAGTTCCCAAGTAATCTGAACCCGGTGCGATGAGAAAGAACCACACCCCGGCAAGCAGACAAGCAGCCCGGCTGGGAGCCTACACCAACCAGTCGTCAAGGTTGACCAAAACCCAAACCCCTAGCAAACGCAGATGGGCCACCACGACCTGGGTAAGACACGTAAAAACACGAGGTGCTAGATTCAAGCCAAAAGGAAGGCAAAGAAAGTGGTAAGCTGATGACCCACCACAAACCTAACCAGTCCTGAACCCCGGATGAATAGGAATGTGCCAATACACATCCCAGAGGTCCAGGGACACCATCCAGCACCCGGCTCCAAGAGAGACCGGACCTGAAATAGAGTGGTCATCCAAAAGGATGGGGCAAAGAATCCAGGGGTTCAGACGGGACAAGTCCATAAGAACAGCAGATAGGCACATTCCTGTTTCGGCACTGGAAACAGGCGGGAACCCACCTGAGGGACGGGTTGTTTCAACCATGCCCTAGCACACCCACTCCAAGGTGACCCAGCGGATCACAGGGGAAGAAGCCTGCCCCACAAGCCCCCGAAGACGGAGGAGCCGCCCAATGCCACCACAGCCCAGTGGAAACAACCCAAAACACCCACAAATCGTGGCACCAAGCGTGAGCAAACAGCACGAGCCTCCCCCATCCCCCATCGATTGTCAATGAAGCGAACCGTGAAAGGGCCGACGCCCCTTACAAGAAGCTGACTGCTAAACAGAGCGATCACCGCACCAACTAGAAGATGCCGATTCCGAAGAAAATGTCGGCTCAAAAACTGGCACCAATGGCCCGCCTCACTCAGTTGTACCCAGAGCCCCTGGCACAACCCTTCCGAGAAGGCCGAGAACGGCCACCCCGGAGAACAATCAAGTCTGACCTGGGACAACAACTAGACGAAGCTGCCTGCAGAAACTGCGTGATCGCAGTCTCCACAAACAGCAACAGACAAAATGGTAGAAGGGTCTCGCCAATCAAGCATGCAGGTCCGACAGAATCCATGCCATGCCCCCAATGAAAAGAAAGGGCAGCCTGCCAGCCAGGAAGACTCTGCAACCTCCAAACGCAGCCAATACGGGGAAGAAGAACCGAACTCAAACAAGGATGGATCCATCACAGAGGCAGAATCCGGGTCTTGCAGAAGGTAAGCAGCTAGCACCTCTCGAACCACCTCAGGTGAGATACGAGAGGAAGAAAACCTCTGGAAAGGAGGAGCTGAAAAATCCAAAGGAACCTGGAACCGAACCCAAGGAGGCGCCTAAATCCTCATCCCAAGCTAAACCCCGCTCCGACTCCGAAACCCCTCAGACATTTGGGAGCCGGAAGTAGGGGAAGGAGAAGCAGGGCGAACCACACCCACCTGGGAAGGAAGCGGAGGGCGAGGACGAAACCAACACCGAAGCAACTATTGCCCCCATATCTGTGTTCCTAAAACCCAAGCGAAACAGCTCCGGAGCCTCCAATCGAGCAACCAACCAGGCCCATTGCAAGAATGGGCCTGGCTGAGATCATTACATAAGGGATAAGTAAAATGAAGCACAAGCAGGGAACAAGTCCCGCAAGACTCTGGGTCGGTGGTATCCCCAACTCAACAGGCAGCATGACTGAGGCAGTAAAGATGAACGTCTCCCTGAGGCAGGGGGGGATGAACAACTTTCGACTATGCACAAAGTGGACTCAGAAGAAGTATCATGAAGCACCAAGGAGCACCTAGGGAAAGTTGCCCCTAGGCACATGCAGCCCCTGTACGCTCAGACACCTGGCCACACAATAAAACTAAGCAGTGGAAACAGGAGGCCAGACACAGGATACAGAATGGGAGATGAAGTCCTTCATGAAACGGACAGAGAGAAAGATCTAGGAGTTGATATCACACCAAACTTGTCTCCTGAAGCCCACATAAAAAACCAGCGTTGAATGTAATGAAACGCCATTTTCTGGGTGAGCCCCGGAGGCTCCCTGGAGCTTATCGGGCTAATGTATGTTATATTAGACCGGGACATTAGCTAAGGAGTTCAGACCTACCAGGGACCAGCGCCAGAACCTGGCCCCTTCAGAGAGGTTTCAGGGAGCAATGGCCCTGGAAACCCCTTTGTGGTTGGGGTTTTCCTTATCTGCCATCGACCGGGGTTAGGCACCCAGAAACGTAGGCATAACAAAACAAACCCCACATGGTAAGAAACTACAACAAAAACCGAACAGAGAGGTAGAAACTCCCTACAATCACAAGGAAACAAGCAAACATCACACTTTACTGCCGCGCCGATCGTCCGCGCAGCCCTCCCCGCCCCGAGAGGGGGAGGGGGGAGCCCCGGACCTACCGCGCCGGCTGCCAAGCTTCAGTTCGGAAGCTAAGCGTCAACCAACGCGAAAAAAACGCCGACCGGAGGGAGGGAGGGTTGCCAGGGAGCCTCCGGGGCTCACCCAGAAAATGGCGTTTCATTACATTCAACGCTGGTTTTCTGTGGGGAGCCCCTACGGCTCCCTGGAGCTTCATACCCAAAGAGAAGGAAAAGAAAAAGGGCTAACCCGGGAGGCGGCCGCCACAACTCTGCAACACAAAAGCCGAGACAACAGGGCGCAACTGGCGACCCAAGGCAACAAGAACGCACAGGAGCAGATGCACAAAGAATGGGCAGCCAAGAACCTGTGCGACCCTCAAATCCCTGCGCCCGAAATGAGCCCTAGACGTCCCAACACAGCAGCAAAAGCTGCCAACGTCTGAACAGCACGGGCGCAAAGACAGACCACAGGCCGGAAGAATGAAAAATCTGCGGACAACCTGGGAGACCCAAGCCCCGAAAACAGGGAACAAGGGGAACCAGAGCAACCACAGCGATTCCCGAGACACGGTTTTCCGGCAATGGCAAAAACAACTGGACAACACAGGATGCACCCCCGGCCGAACCAAACAAGCATCAATACCCCAAGAACCCCACCAGAAAGCAGCCGTCTCGACCGTCGCCAGGACGGAGAAAGGCAGCACACGTGCAAATCTACCACCAATACCAAAGAGCAGAAAACCGGAACCGAAGGGGCTACCACAAACCGAGGAGAAGATAAGAAGGAACCCTGATCGAGGACCAGGACGGCTCAGGCGACACATGAGCAGGCCGGAGGTGAAACAAAACACGAGACAACGTATGAAACGCCATACTGGCGCCAAGACGAAGCTCGCAGGTGGGACACCGTCAACAAAGCCACCTGAACACCATAGAGATGGTGAAATCCGCGTCAAAATACCAGACGCGAAGAGCCGAGGAGAAGGCCTAACCAGTCATGTACAGGACCGATTCGACCTGTCGAAAAAGGCTGAATCGCTGGAAAACGCCCCGGGTTCGGACACCTATCAAGCAGCGTCTGAAAATAAGGCTAGGCCGGCCACCAAGAAAACCATAAGGACTGCTCTCGTGGATATGGGCTGCAACCAAGCCAAAAACCTGAAGCTACAGCTGGACCGGGAGAAGAGGAACAGGTACCCCCACCTCGACCAGTCCTGCCATAAAGCATCCACCTGGAATGCCTCGCAGGTGGGAAGGGCGCCACAAACTGGGCGACGCCTAGACCACGCTGACTCCAAAAAGTCCACGGCCAGGAGTCCAGACGTCCGACAGAGCCAACAAAACGAGACAGCTGTCCACCAGGACACAGGACACACCCCAGACATGAACCTCACGATAGCCAAACTCGTGTGAGTCCGGCAAGAACCACCAGAGAACAGCCCGAACAGAGCTGAACGGTAGAGCACCGAGGGACCCAAACCCTCAGAAGCGCAACCAGACAGCCACGAACACCCGAACCGGGCTGTGAGCCCGATGGACGGACAGACTCCACCAACCTCGGCCGACCTGGTGAGCATTGGTCACAAAGCCCCAGCCGAGAGATGACCCGTCCATGAACACAACGAGCGAAGGCTCGGGAGGTGCCAAGGCACGGAACCCCGAAAACCCCAAGGAGGAAGCTGGAGACGCAGCACCAACACAAGATCCCCGGAGGAACCCTACGAATGCAAGAGGCGGAAGGGGAGTCTCCGAAGGAACCAAACAGACAGCGAAGCCAAACCCGACTCCGCGTGCAGACCAGCACGTTGAAGACCAGACCCCCGCACAACCGCCCGCACAACCGCAGAGTAACCCGGGACCCCCTCATGTACAGCTGAAGATGGGACCACAGCCGCAGTAACACTTCAGGAGAGAAAGACAATGAGTGGCCCAATAGCCCGAAACAAGGCCAGGTCCGAACCAGAGACGGAACAGATGGAAAAAGCTTCCAGATCACCAGGAAACCAAACCGGCGATCAGGAAAGCACCACCCCCTGGCGAGCAGACAAGCGGACTGACTGGGCGCCCACACCAGCCAGTCGTCGAGGTAGGCCCGACACCGAATCTCGACGCAGACAGGGCACTAAGATCCGGTAAAGATGCAAAAAGATACCGAGTGCCCAACAAAATAGGGAAAGCAACAAAAAACAGCAAACCCGAAGCCCCACCACCAGCTGTGCCAGACCCAGAAACTGGAGAGGAACGTGCCAAGAAGAGACCTGGAGGTCCAGGACCACCAACCAGGCACCCGGCCCCAACAGAAACCGGACAGGAGACAACAGTCCCCCGAGGAGGGCATAGGATCCAGGGCGCAGTGAGGAAGTCCAGAAGAACTGCATATGGGGAAGCTCATGACTGCAAAGAGCAGACGGAAACCCCAGAAGGAAGGGGCGGAACGACCACGTCCAACGCACCCACCAAGATGACAGAACGAAGCGCAGGGGAGAAGCCCACCCCGCCAGAGCTGAACCCCCCCAAAAGGGGAAGAAACCGTCCACCGCCACCACCAGAGGCCGGAAGACAACCCAAAGCCCCAGACCCAAAACAGACAAAAAAAGAAAATCTCGTGGAAAATGAACACCCAAACGTTCCCAGAGGAACAAGCAACGGGCAGAAAACACCAGAAAAGCAAAGAAACAACAATAGGAGAATAAAACCCCTGAAAAAAGGCGAAAACTCACCCGAGACGCTCGCTCGCACACCCAGGCGTATGTAAACAAACCGCAACGCCGCCCTGGTGGCCACGCCAGGAAACCGGCAGACGAAAATGGCCGCCAGCAGGGGCTGTGCCTGACGCTAAATATACAAAAACACGCCAGCAAAAGTGGGAAGCAAGCAGACTGGATGGGCGAAAACACCGCCCAACAGCAGCAAACCCCAGGCAGGGGCAAACCGCCACAGAACTGCGAGCAGGCATCCCCCACAGCCCCAGGAACCAACAAAAGAGGCCCGGGGCAGAGCCGTCCTCCAAGCCCTCCGCCCTAAAGAAAAGCAAGAGTCCATGGTAAAGGCAACAAGAAAAGGGCCGCTGGTAAGCCCCAGAAGCCTAGGCGGGAGGAACAGGCTCTAAAACCTCCGTCACCCCAACCCGAACGGGCAGCCCCCGAAAACCGCCCGAGTCTCTGCTCCAACGAACCCCGCCCCGACCCCGAAACTCTCAGACGGTCCGGAGCCGGGAACAGGAAGGGAAAGGGGCGAACAGCACCGAACCAAACGGGGCGGCCTCGGGGCATCCGAGTGGGGAAACCAACCTAGCATGTTGCAGCAACCTAACGTAGCTTGCAACACGGATGCCGCCTGTACACTGAACAGAAATAACATCAGGAGAGTACTGGAGAACAAGCAGAGAACCTCTCGCAAGACTCCGGGTCAAGGTGTCAGGGACCCAACAGGCAGCATGACGGAGGTAAAATGGCGACTGTCACCCGGAGACAAGGGCACAGCAACCAACAATCCCGTACAAGACGGGTAGGAACCGGAAGACACATTCAATGGT
Source organism: Procambarus virginalis (assembly GCA_020271785.1). NCBI lineage: Eukaryota > Metazoa > Arthropoda > Malacostraca > Decapoda > Cambaridae > Procambarus > Procambarus virginalis. The sequence goes on from WNGS01052365.1 coordinate 9,225,710, forward strand.
CCCCCGAGCCCAGACAGGGATTTCCAGGGCCCGTAGGTTAACAACTACGGGAAGCCCGGGCAAGGTTTTGCTGACCGGTTAAACACCCAAAAAGAACAAGGCGTAGAGAAAAACACTGAAAACCCCTGTGACGTGTACAATCACGGGGCCTAGCAGAGGGCCACCAAACACTACCAGTGGAACTATAGCCACACTATGCAGACCCCCACCAGGCATGAAAAGAAAAACAAAAGAAAAACCCCGCAAAAGTACACCGTCCCCAGAGGCAACAGGAACCGGCCGCCGCTTAGGTGGCAGGTCGCGCAACACCTTGACGCCCTAACCAGCACAATACCAATCCCTACCCAGGGCCAAACAAGGGCCCCAAGCCCCAGCTGGCCCAAGGGCGAGGCAAATGCCGAGCAGCAAGAACCTCTACGGGAATGGTTCCCGAACGCCCCAGGGAAGATAACCCTGTTACGCAAGGGCAGTACTCACAGGGCGCTTAGGGAAGTCAACCACTAAGCACATGCAGCCCCGGCACTGATGAGGTACTCCTGGCCACCGCACAACACAACACACGGCAGTGAACGCCACACAAGGCAAACACCGCCTAGGAAACTGAGGCCAGAGAAGCGTCAATCCCGGTTGACATTAGCGAACGAACTGAAGCTTGGCAGCCGGCGCGGTAGGTCCGGGGCTCCCCCCTCCCCCTCTCGGGGCGGGGAGGGCTGCGCGGACGATCGGCGCGGCAGTAAAGTGTGATGTTTGCTTGTTTGCTTGTTTCCTTGTGATTGTAGGGAGTTTCTACCTCTCTGTTCGGTTTTTGTTGTAGTTTCTTACCATGTGGGGTTTGTTTTGTTATGCCTACCTTTCTGGGTGCCTAACCCCGGTCGATGGCAGATAAGGAAAACCCCAACCACAAAGGGGTTTTCCAGGGCCATTGCTCCCTGAAACCTCTCTGAAGGGGCCAGGTTCTGGCGCTGGTCCCTGGTAGGTCTGAACTCCTTAGGTAAAGTCCGGTCTAATATAACATACATTAGCCCGATAAGCTCCAGGGAGCCGTAGGGGCTCCCCACAGAAATAATANAGGTGTTGCTAACCGGTTATATAACCCAAAAATAACAAGGGGGTAGAGGACAACACTGAAAACCCCTGTGACGTGTACAATCACGGGGCCTAGCAGAGGGCCACCAAACACTACCAGTGGAACTATAGCCACACTAGGCAGACCCCCCACCAGGCAAATGAAAATAAAAACGAAAGAAAAACCCCGCAAAAGTACACCGTCTCCAGAGGCAACAGGAACCGGCCGCGCTTAGGTGGCAAGTCGCGCAACACCTTGACGCCCTAACCAGCACAATACCAGTCCCTACCCAGGGCCAAACAAGGGCCCCAAGCCCAGCTGGCCCCAAGGGCGAGGCAAATGCCAAGCAGCAAGAAACCTCTACGGGAATGGTTCCCGAACGCCCTGGGAAGATAACCCTGTCACACAGGGTCAGTATTCACAGGGTGCTTAGGGAAGGAAGCCCCTAAACGCATGCAGCCCTGGTACTGATGAGGAACACCTGGCCACCGCACAACACAACACACGGCAGTGAACGCCACACAAGGCAAACACCGCCTAGGAAACTGAGGCCAGAGAAGCGTCAATCCCGGTTGACATTAGCGAACGAACTGAAGCTTGGCAGCCGGCGCGGTAGGTCCGGGGCTCCCCCCTCCCCCTCTAGGGGCGGGGAGGGCTGCGCGGACGATCGGCGCGGCAGTAAAGTGTGATGTTTGCTTGTTTGCTTGTTTCCTTGTGATTGTAGGGAGTTTCTACCTCTCTGTTCGGTTTTTGTTGTAGTTTCTTACCATGTGGGGTTTGTTTTGTTATGCCTACCTTTCTGGGTGCCTAACCCCGGTCAATGGCAGATAAGGAAAAACAAGGGGGTTTTCCAGGGCCATTGCTCCCTGAAACCTCTCTGAAGGGGCCAGATTCTGGCACTGGTCCCTGGTAGGTCTGAACTCCTTAGCTAATGTCCCGGTCTAATATAACATACATTAGCCTGATAAGCTCCAGGGAGCCGTAGGGGCTTCCTACAGAAAAGCCAAGTAGATTTGTTACATAGGATCTTCATGTTCGAAAACCATACTATGTCCGTTATTTGGCTTCAATTCATTTGGCTTTAACTATTTTTTAGTGATTTGACTACCACTCTTGTTAATGAAATGGGTCTATAATTTAGAGGTTCCTCTCAACTACCATTTTTATAGATTGGTACTGTACTATGTTTGCCATTTTCCATATATCTCCTAAGATTCCTGTGCACAAGGATACCTGGAACAAGGTGCACATAGTGTTTATGTGTAGGTGCGTGTTGGGTGTGTGTGTGCCTGCGTGTAAGTGGATGTAGGAGTGTAGGGGGGGGTGTGTGGATGTTGTTGAAAGAGAATAGGAGATTCACAACATTTTTGCTGACCATTCCTATACTGGCTACTGGTGGGATGGTTGGAACCCATATGAAAAAAGCTGGGAGGAGAGCATGGCTTGGGTAGGGAGGAAGAGGATTGAGTGATGGGGAGGGAGGGAAAAGGTAAGGAGGGAGTGCATGGAGTATGCAATAGGTAGGAAGAGTTTAACAGTCCAGAACCTTCCCATCTTCCTACCTGACATCCACCCTGCATCTAAACTCATCCACCTGCCTGCCCGTTCACCTACATGCCTGCCCACTCTCATGCCCGCTATCTAGCCCATCTGCCTGCTATCGAGCAACCTATCCAGCCCGCCTAGCACCCACCTGCCTGCCAGCCCACCAACCCAACCCGCCATTCTGCCTGCTTGCCTGCCAGCTAGTTATCTGTCCATTCATCAAGCCCACCTGTCTGCCCACCATTTGCCCTACCCACCTAACCTGCCAGCCAGCTAACCAATCAACTAACCAGCAAGCCAGGAAAAGAAAATAGGAAAATAAAGCAGGAAAAAATAACGGAACTGCTTATGCAGATACGAATTTCCCGTCAAAGAAGGAATAATTTAAATAGGGAGATTGAAGAAATCGAGCGGAAATTGAAACACTCATATGAAACTAAAGAGAGGCAGTTAGAACAGAAAGCAATTCAGGAAATAAAGAAAAATCCAAAATACTTCTTCACATATGTGAAATCAAAAGCAAAAACCACTGCCAGTATTGGACCTATTCGTACAAGTGAAGGTTCATACACAGAGGATGACAAAGAAATTAGTGAAATCCTAAAAAAGCAGTATGAGGACATGTTTAGCACTCCAATAAACAACATGAAAGTGGAAGATCCAGACAATTTCTTTATGCGTGATATTCAAACCCCTGTAAATATAACTGATATCAACACAAGCGCACTAAACTTTGAAAGAGAAATTGAAAACATGCCCATGCACTCGGCCCCAGGTCCAGACTCATGGAATTCAATATTTATAAAGAAATGCAAAGTGCCGGTAGCACAGGCACTCAGTATAGTGTGGAGGAAGAGCTTGGACACGGGGAGATACCAGATGCACTTACAGTAGCAACATAGCCCCTCTACACAAGGGAGGGAGCAAAGCATTGGCAAAGAATTATAGACCAGTTGCACTAACATCGCACATAATAAAAGTATTTGAGGGAGTGATTAGGAGTCAGGTCACCAATTTCATGGAGACCAATGACCTTCACAACCCAGGCCAACATGGATTTCGAGCGGGAAGATCGTGCCTCTCACAGCTACTTGAGCACTACGACAAAGTCACTGAGGCATTTGAAGAAAAACAGAATGCTGATGTGATATACACGGACTTCGCAAAGGCTTTCAATAAATGTGGCCATGGCGTGATAGCACATAAAATGAAGTCAATGGGAATAACCGGTAAAGTAGGACGCTGGATACTCAGTTTTCTGTCAAACAGGACTCAGCGAGTAACGGTCAACCATATAAAATCTAGTCCAAGTGCAGTTAAAAGCTCTGTACCTCAGGGTACAGTCCTTGCACCGCTGCTTTTCCTTATTCTCATATCAGATATAGACAAAAATACAAGTCACAGCTTCGTATCATCCTTTGCAGATGACACAAAAATCAGTATGAAAATTACCTCGGCTGAAGACATTGAAAAACTTCAAGCTGATATTAATAAAGTTTTCGATTGGGCATCAGAAAATAACATGATGTTTAACAGTGATAAATTCCAGGTACTCAGGTACGGTAAAAATGAGGACCTTAAACATAATACAGGGTATAAAACACAATCAAATGTACCCATAGTAGGAAAACAGCATGTAAAGGATTTGGGAATAATGATGTCTGACGACCTAACGTTTAGGGAGCATAACCAAGCAAATATTGCGACAGCCAGAAAAATGATAGGATGGATTACGAGAACTTTCAAATCCAGGGATCCCATCACAATGGTTGTACTCTTCAAGTCACTTGTGTTGTCCCGTCTTGAGTACTGCTCAGTACTCACTTCCCCCTTCAGAGCAGGAGAGATTGCTGAAATAGAGGGAATACAGAGAACATATACGGCACGCATAGACGCGATAAAGCACCTAAATTATTGGGATCGTCTCAAAGCTCTCCAAATGTACTCACTAGAAAGAAGACGAGAGAGATATCAAATAATATACACCTGGAAGATACTGGAGGGCCAAGTACCAAATCTACACAGTAAAATAACAACGTACTGGAGTGAACGATATGGAAGAAAATGCAGAATAGAACCAGTGAAGAGCAGGGGTGCCATAGGCACAATCAGAGAACACTGTATAAACATCAGAGGTCCGCGGTTGTTCAACACCCTCCCAGCAAGCATAAGAAATATTGCCGGAACAACCGTGGACATTTTCAAGAGGAAACTAGATTTATTCCTCCAAGGAGTGCTGGACCAACCGGGCTGTGGTGGGTATGTGGGCCTGCGGGCCGCTCCAAGCAACAGCCTAGTGGACCAAACTCTCACAAGTCAAGCCTGGCCTCGGGCCGCTGGGGAGTAGAAGAACTCCCAGAACACCATCAACCAGGTATCAACCAGGTATCAACCAGCCAACCATCCTGCCCACCCACCATCCATTCTGTTGCCCTCCTGAATATGACTAAAAAGTTGCCAACATTTTAATATCAGCAGATTTTGCAGAACCCCAGATTTAACGACTTGGGTATCACCTGATACAGGTCATTAAATCAAGTGGATACTAGTTTCAAAGGGCATTTTATGACAGAGAGTACCGGGAAGGCGGATACCACGAGCATAGCTCCCATCCTGTAACTACACTTAGATAATTACAGTAACATGGCTAAATTAAGCACTAACATACACCCAAACACAAAATGATGTGATCCAAGTTACCTTGTATGTCAAATAAACACAAGAACCTTCTCACCACGAAGATGCAGCAGCAGTAGATAATGAAATTCTTTATAATATATTAAGAGAAGAGGCTTGAAGCATTAAGAGAGGCTTGAAGCATTAATAATTTATTACTTTTAAACCACCTGTATTATCTGTAATCAAATTTCCCTGCTCACCAAGCAGTAATTGGAGTAATGTATATAAATTGTTGGCTCTGTTTCAGTTATGTAATTAGAAACTTTCTCCTTGCTACTCGTGCATCATACTAATGTTAACCGTTAGATAAAACAAGGCAACTAAATTCTGTGATATAATACCTCCTTTACTTGTGTGTGTTGGACCTCATTCAGAGTGAGACTAGTCATGCCAGATGCCAGCCCCATCTCTTTAAGCACCATGTCCACAGCCTCCTTGATGAAGCTTAGGCTTGTTATGTCTCCACCATGTTGCTGAAATATAACGTAATGATCAGGTTAACATCTGTGTAGCTATAATAGCTTCTATTATCACTATACTCTTGATATTATTATTATTATTATTATTATTATTGTTATTATAGGATTTTGACGTATGCCTTCACTGAATATAATAGGCCGACTGCCTTTTGACTGTGCACAATGTGCTTGAGTGAGTAGCGGTTGAGGGTATAGAGAGCTCAATTGTGTGTCAATGCTACATTACAAAAACGTATAAACTGTATATCTATACCTGAAAAAATTCCAAGTCCTTAGTGATAGGATATGTTGAACAATAGTCGGTGATGAATGTTTTGTCTCCTACACACGTGGACATCACCTGCATAAATTTCTCAACACACTCCCCGACAAGCACTGGTGGAGGGCTGAAATTTAGGTTGAACTATAATCACGGTAACAGCTGAAGCAGAAACACATTGATATCAATAAGGAAATTAAAATAGCTAACTAAGAAATCTCTTGTTATTCCTTATAGATAATACTCATAATACTGAGACTATAGCATCATATCTAAGTATGTGGAGACTCAACTGCCCACCACTACATATAGCTGTACAGTATGGTGCAATTATCCTCAACTCTCTCTTCTTGGAGCAGAAAATTATGACCACCACCACCTCTGCTTCCTTTCCGGCTCCTCTGGTGAGGATAGTTCACACTGGTCTCAGCTGTGGTGTTTCAGAGCTTCTTGAAGCTCAGTCAGATCATCTTCCAGCAATATCCTTCCCATTTGCCATTAGAGCTCTCCAAGTATAAGGGAGGGACTAGCCAATCTCTTTCGGCATTCAACAGGCAACTTGATATTCAACATTCAAGAGGGCACCAAAGGGTACTTAACCAACCAGACAGTGATTCATATGTCAGACTGCATGCAGCAGTGTCTAACAGTCTGGTTCACCAAACCATCAACCAGGAAACCCAACCAGAGACAGGGCCACAGAGAGATTAATCTTCAGAATCAATTTGACCAAACCTCAAAATAAATCTTGATTACTTTACTGTTCTATCATTTGCATTAATAAAATATTGTATATACATACTCCATTGTATATTCCTAAATACCAAAAATCGCCTGACAATACAAAATAACAAAATAAAAACAAATAACAATACACACAGAAATCCCAATAACGTGATACAGTATATCAAATGAACAAATCCACAAGGGCCTTGTTGAGGTCATCTTGAGATGATTTCGGGCTTTAGTGTACCCGCGGCCCGGTCCTCGACCAGGCCTCCACCCCCAGGAAGCAGCCCGTGACAGCTGACTAACACCCAGGTACCTATTTTACTGTTAGGTAACAGGGGCATAGGGTGAAAGAAACTTTGCCCATTGTTTCTCGCCGGTGCCCGGGATCGAACCCGGGACCACAGGATCACAAGCCCTGCGTGCTGTCCGCTCGGCCGACCGGCTTCCCAGGGTTGAGGGTTCAAACCAATGTGCGGAGTGTTGCCAGACCCGCTCTGGTCAACTGTGCCACCACATGGTACGTCGTGGTATCATGATGACTAGAGCGTGTCTAGGAACATCCAGCACATAGCTTCAAACCCTTATCAATGCCCTTGTGGATTTATTCAAATAACTGTACTGTACCACGCCTGGCACCTGACAGCTGGCTGGACAGCGCTTCAGATTCATAGTCCTGAGGTTCTGGGTTCGATCCCCGGTGGAGGTGGAGACAAATGGGCAAAATGTTTCTTTCACCCAGGGAGCCGGTCGGCCGAGCGACAGCACGCTGGACTTGTGATCCTGTGGTCCCGGTTTCGATCCCGGGACCACAGGATCGAACCCGGATTGATCATTGTTTCTCGCCGGCGTTCACACGCCGGCGAGAAACAATGGGCAGAGTTTCTTTTCATCCTATGCCCCTATTACCTAGCAGTAAATAGGTACCTGGGTGTTAGTCAGCTGTCATGGGCTGCTTCCTGGGGGTGGAGGCTGGTCGAGGACCGGGCCACGGGGACACTAAACAACCTGTCCTCTTAAAAAGAACG
>WNGS01052365.1:9245178-9262725 GCA_020271785.1 Procambarus virginalis
CACTCCGTAACAGAGGGTAAGTAGAGTTTCCAATTTTCATTGCTTGAAGATTCACTTGTATTCTTGAGGGCATTTAACCTTTGTTAGCCTTCTTAACAAATTTGTCCTGACTTAAGCTTTCCCTCTTCTTCTTCCTCTTACTCTCCTCTTATTTTTACCTATCCTATTCTTCATTCATCCATTATACACTCACCCATTCATACCTTTCATCCCATTCTTACCTTTCACCTTACTCTTAGCTTCTTTTAGGAATTACTAATACCTATTTTCTTACCAGTTCCTCACCTTATAACCCTCGCCTCCTTTTCTGGGGAGAGCCCCTTCGGCTTCCCGGAGCTATCCAGGGTGATATGATTATTCTCTAACTTTGGCATCAGTCGATGTGGGTGGAGTTCTAGGCCTACCGGGGACCATGAGCCAGAGCGTGGCCTCCTCAGAGAGGCATGGGAGAAGCAATTGTCTATAGAAATCACATGTGATATTGAGCATTCTATATCTGCAATCGACCGGGACAGGCATCCCAGACATAGGTAAGTCACCCCACAAGACAAACCCCTTCCCTATGTTCTGGTAAATATGCATACAATAAATAGGACAAACGTAGTAGATCAGAACTTAGCTCCAAAATGCAATAAGTAGCAATAAAGCATTATGTCACACAGAGCTGCCGCTGCATGTCCTGCGCACGCCTCCCCCTTTCCCGGAATGGGCGGATAGGGAAGCCCTAAACAAACCTAACGCTGGCGCATGCCACCCTGCAGTTCTTTGGCATGATATGAAGGCATCACGCGTCCAGTGGCTCCAGCTCCTGATTCTTCGTTGTCTGTGCCTTGGTTCAGTGCTGCGGCTCCATTCGGACTGCTCATGCTGCGTGACGTGCCTCATGGTTGCCTGAACCATCCAGTACCAAGCCATCCAAAACCCTTGGTCACAGTGTTCACTGCGGTCCAGTGAACCACTTCAAGCCAATGCGGTCCTTGGTCTCTTTGGGTGCTGGTCGCTTTGGGTTGACTGTCTGCTGAGTTCTCTCGGGGTTTGGTCTCTCCTGGCGTTCACTGTCCGGGGGTGTCAACGTCCTGGCAGACTAGGCCTGCTCCTGCGTTGACATTCCCCTGTCATTGGAATGGACGGTTGATGCCTACTCATTCAGTTGGCTCTGCCGGACGTTCGGGCCCCTGGAGGTGGACCTCTTCTCGTCTGTAATCGGTGTCTGTTAAGAGCCTGACGAGCTAATGACCCCGGTAGGCGGGCCATGAATCGTTCCTGGCACTAGCATATGTACGCCATGCGCACCGTGGGACATGTACTCATGGCGTATATATACGCCATGCGCAGTTTAAGGGTTTAAAGTGCGAAACTCATGCCTGACAGCTCCATTTTCTTCTAATGCAAGTTCTTTTTCTTCATACTTCTTTAGCATGTCCTCAAAAATCACTAACCTGCCAAGAAAACCTCTTTTCATTATGGTGAACGCCTCGCAGGTGGGTAAGGGCGCCACATAAAAAAGGGGCGACGCCTAGACCATGCCAACTTGAAGACGTCCATGGCCAGGAGTCCATACGTCCGGTAGGCACCAACAAAACGAGTCAGCGACGACTGGCCAATCCGCGAACAGAGGAATGAACCGAGACAGCTGTCCGCCAGGACGCAGGACACACCCTGGACATGAACCTCACGCTTAGCCAAACCCCGAGAATCCAGCAAATGAGCCACTCTAAGGAACCAACCCCAAAGGTCAACACCTAAGAGAAACCCCTGTGGTTCCGGCTAGAACCACCAGAGAACAGTCCGAATGGAGCTGAATGGTAGAGCACCGAGTGACCCAAACCCTCCGAAGCGCAAACCAGACAGCAACGAACTCCCAAACCGTGCTAAGAGCCCGATGGACGGACAGACCCCACCATCCCCAGCCGACCTGGTGAGAACTGGTCACAAAGCCCCAGCCGAGAGATGACCCGTCCGTGAACACATCGAGCGAAGGCTCAGGAAGGTGCCAAGGCACGGAACCCCGAAAACCCCAAAGAGGAGGCTGGTGACACAGCACCAACACAAGATCCCCAGGGGAACGAACCCAACGATTGTAAGGGATGCGGAAGGGGAGTCTACGAAGGAACCAAACAGACGCCGAAGCCAAACCCGACCTGCGGGCAGACCAGCACGTCAAAGTTCAGACTCTCGCACAACTGCTCGAGCAACAGCCGAGCAACCCTGGACCCCCTCATGAACAGGCGAAGGCGGGACCACAGCAACAGCAACACTTCTGGAGGGAAGGACAAGGAGCGGCCCAAGAGCCCTGAACAAGGCCCAGTCAGGTCCGAACCCGGGACGGAAACAGATGGAATGGCCTCCAGATCACCAGGAAACCAAACCCGGCGATCTGGAAAGAATCACACCACTGGCGAGCAGACAAGCGGACTGACTGGGAGCCCACACCAGCCAGTCATCGAGGTAGGCCAGACACCGAATCCAAGCAGACTCAGACTGGGCACCAAGATCAGGTAAAGATGCAAAAAAAAAAAAAAGTGCCAATTACAAAATAGGAAAGTCAACAAAAGCGGCAAGCCTGAAGCCCCACCACCAACTGTGCCAATCCCAAAAAACTGGAGAGGAACGTGCTATGAACTGACCTGGAGGTCCAGGGCTATCATCCAGGCACCTGGCCCCAACAGACAGGAGACAACAGTCTCCGATGAGGGCATAGAATCCAGGGCGCAGACTGAAGTAGTCCAGAAGATCTGCAGATTCGACAGGCCCATGTCTGCAAAGAGCAGACGGGAACCAAAGAAAGACGGGGTGGATCGACCACGTCCAACGCACCCACTAAGATGACATGACAAAGCGCAGGGGAAGAAGCCCACCCCACCAGCCCTGAACCCCCCAAAGGGGGAGAAGCCGTCCACCGTCACCACCAAAGGCCGGAACACAACCAAAGAGCCCACTAACTGCGGGACCATGCGAGAGTCAACAGAGCAAGCTGCTCCCCCCAGCGCCTGTCAACAGAGAAGGGAACAGAGCCCCTACCTTGAGGTGCTTCCGGGCTTAGCGTCCCCGCGGCCTGGTCGTCGACCAGGCCTCCTGGTTGCTGGACTGATCAACTAGGCTGTTGGATGCGGCTGCTCGCAGCCTGATGTATGAGTCACAGCCCAGTTGATCAGGTATCCTTTGGAGGTGCTTATCCAGTTCTCTCTTGAGCACTGTGAGGGGTCTGCGAGTTATGCCCCTTATGTGTAGTGGAAGCATGTTGAACAGTCTCGGGCCTCTGATGTTGATAGAGTTCTCTCTCAGAGTACCTGTTGCACCTCTGCTTTTCAACGAGGGTATTCTGCACATCCTGCCATGTCTTCTGGTCTCATGTGATGTTATTTCTGCTTTTCCCTTTCTTTCTTATTTACTTATTTCCAATCCGAAAGAAAAAGTATACATACACATATATACATTGTATATTACACACAAGTGTGTATGCACATACACATGTGCACACACACAGTGTACACATGTATATGTGTACATACACGTGAAAAGAAAATTACAAGCCGCCGACCAGTTGGCAGAGAGCACCACGCCGGCCAGGCGAAGAAGGCACAAAACTGCATCAAAAGGCCCACCTCAACAACAAAACCTCAAAGTCCCAGCACGACCACAACATGTGCCAAGACCCAAAAAGATCAGTCAGTAAGCCAGGAAGACCCTGGAACTCCAGAAGGCAGAACCGGGTCACACGAGGAAACGAAGCCCCCTGAACCTACAAAGCGGGCCCAAGAGGAACAAACCTCCGGAACGAAACCAAAGAACCCAAAGGAACCCGGAATCGAACCAGGGGGAAGCCAAACCACGACATTTGCCGGCGGAGATACACCACAGAAAGGCAAAGCACAGCCCCCAGACAGAACCCCCAGGAAAACTGAGGGGCAAGGTGTGGGAGCAAGCATAATAGCCAGGGACAGAGCCCAAACCCAAGGGCCCAGACCCAAAACAGACAAAATGGAAAGCCTGGTGTAAAATCAACACTCAAACGTTCCAGAGGAACAGGAAACAAGCAGAAAACACCAGAAAAGCACAGAAACGACAACAGGAGAATAAAACCCCTGAAACAAGGTGAAAACTCACCCAAGACACTCGCTCACACACCCAGGCGCATGTAAACAAACCGCAACACCGCCCTGGTGGCCACGCCGGGAAATAGGCAGAAGAAAATGGCCACCAGAACAGAGGGCTGTGACTGACGCAAAAGATATGAAAACATGCCAGCAAAAATGGTTAGCAAATAGACTGGATGGGCGAAAAACTTCGCCCAAAAGCAGAAAACCCAGGCAGGGGCAAACCGCCCCAGAAATGCTAGCAGGTATCCCCCACAGCCCCGGGAACCCGCAACAGAGGCCCCGGGGCAGAGCCGTCCTCAAAGCCCTCCGCGCTTAAAGAAAAGGAAGAGTCCATGGGAAAAGCACCAAGAAAGGGCCGCTGGTAAGACCCAGAAGCCTTGGCAGGAGGAACAGGCTCAAAAACCTTCGTCCCCAAGCCGAACGGGGCAGCCCCCGAAAACCGCCCGAGTCTCGGCCCCAACAAAACCCCGCCCCGACCCCAAAACCCGCAGACGGTCCGGAGCCGGGAACAGGGAAGGAAAGGGGCGAACAGAACCTAACCAAAACGTGGCGGCCTCGGGGTATCCGAGTGGGAAACCAACCTAGCATGTTGCAGCAACCTAACCTAGCTTGCAACACGGATGCTGCCTCTACTCTGAACAGTAATAACATCAGGAGAGTACTGGAGTACAAGTAGAGAATCTCTCTCGCAATACTACGGGTCAAGGTGTCAGTGACTCAAAAGGAAACATGACGGAGGTAAAAGTGGCAACTGTCACCCAGATACAAGGGCACAGCAACCAACGATCCCATACAAGAAGGGTTGTAACCCGGAAGACACATTCAATGGTCCATCGAGCCCAGATGGGTGTTTTCAGGGCCCGTAGGCTGACTACTACGGGAAGTCCGAGCAAGGTGTTGCCAACCGGTTAAGAAACCCAAAAATAACACGAGGGTAGAGGTTAGCACTGAAAACCCCTGCGACATGTACAATCACAGGGGCCTAGCAGAGGGCCACCAAACACTACCAGTGGAACCATAGCCACACTAGGCAGACCCCCACCAGGCAAGTGAAAATAAAAACAAAAGAAAACCCCCGCAAAAGTACACCGTCTCCAGAGGCAACAGGAACCGGTCACCACTTAGGTGGCAGGACGTGCAACACCTTGACGCCCTAACCAGCACAATACCAGTCCCTACCCAGGGCCAAACAAGGGCCCCAAGCCCCAGCTGGCCCCAAGGGCGAGGCAAATATCGAGCAGCAAGAACCTCTACGGGAATGGTTCTCGAACGCCCCAGGGAAGATAACCCTGTCACGCAAGGGCAGTACTCACAGGGCGCTTAGGGAAAGAAACCCCTAAGCGCATGCAGCCCCGGCACTGATGAGGTACTCATGGCCACCGCACAACACAACACACGGCAGTGAACGTCACACAAGGCAACCACCGCCTAGGAAACTGAGGCCAGAGAAGCGTCTATCCCGGTTGACATTAGCTTACGAACTGAAGCTAGGCAGCCGGCGCGGTAGGTCCGGGGCTCCCCCCTCCCCCTCTTGGGGCGGGGAGGGCTGCGCGGACGATTGGCGCGGCAGTAAAGTGTGATGTTTGCTTATTTGCTTGTTTCCTTGGGATTGTAGGGAGTTTCTACCTCTCTGTTCGGTTTTTTGTTTTAGTTTTTTACCATGTGGGGTTTGCTTTGTTATGCCTACCTTTCTGGGTGCCTAACCCCGGTCGATGGCAGATAAGGAAAACCCTAACCACAAGGGGGTTTTCTAGGGCCATTGCTCCCTGAAACCTCTCTGAAGGGGCCAGGTTCTGGCGCGGGTCCCTGGTAGGTCTGAACTCCTTAGCTAATGTCCCAGTCTAATATTACATACATTAGCCCGATAAGCTCCAGGGAGCCGTTGGGGCTCCCCACAGAAAACTAGACGAAAGAAAGAGGTGTGATATGATCACCACTTACAAAATATTAACAGGAATCAACCAATTGACAAAGAGGAATTCCTAGAACCAGCAATTTCACGAACAAGAGGACAGAGATTCAAGTTAAGAAAACAAAGGTGCTGAAAAATATTAGAAAATTTTCTCTTGCAGCGTGGTAGACAGTTCGAAACAGCTAAGTGAAAAGGAGGTGGAGAAGTCAAAACCTTCAGTAGTTTAAAAGTGTTATACGACAAAGAGTACTAAGAAGACAGGGTAAACACACACAAGACATTCCTTCTTTTCTTTTTCAATACAATGCTTCACTTCCAATTTGTAAGCGTGGATCAAATGTAAACACAGACTCAACCATTATTCCAGCATCAGCTCTTCTTACCTTTGCTCACCTTCCTACTACACTTGCACTTTGTCTAAGGTTTACTGCAGCATGTCAATGTGTGGTTTGTTTCCTGCACTGAAACAATGATCTGTTAACTGTATAACACACCCTGCACTGAGCTCAACTATACACTGATCACATCATGTGTCTTGTTAAATTTGCATAAGAATCATAATAAATTGACTTATTATGATTATTATTTTTATTATGATTACTTAACATCTTTCAATAAAATTAAATGTTTACAAATTATATTAACAATATAAAAAATGCTTAATTACTAATACAGTAGAATCTTACCTTTTGACAGCCTTTTCTACTCCAAGGTCATCAATATTTCCTGCCTCATTATCATCATAGGTGTCATCATATTCATCGTCGTAAGTCCAACCACTGTGTTGATCAGGTTCATAACGAAATTCATCTTCGTATATACTCGTACCTCCTCTTTCATCATATTTTCTTGCAATCTCTTTAATCTGAAACCAACCCAACCAAAAACCAGAAAGTGAATACAAGGTACAGTACTGACTTCCTCATGAAACTTCAGTGATGAAATTGACCTTTCCAATAAACTTTTATTATTTTTGAAATACAGCAAAGTCTTTAACTTCACAGTACTTCAATGTAATAATATATGTGGAAACACCACATTGAAAAATATTATGCTATAATGCATTTTCCAGCGTGAGGTCTTCATCAGTAGTTAAAGAGTGAACTAAAGAGGGAAGGATTGGGCGTGAGGTCACCTGACCGACAGGTAGCAAGCTACCACACTTGCTTCTGGTGGTGATCAGGGGTTAGGTTCACGAAGCAGTTACGTAAGCACTTACAAACCTGAACATCTTTTCTCAATCTTTGCCAGCTTTGTTTACAATTATTAAACAGTTAATGAGTGCCAAAGCACCAGGAGGCTGTTTATAACGATAACAACAGTTGATTGGCAAGTTTTCGTGCTTGTAAGCTGTTTAATAAATATAAGCAAAGACATCAAAGATTGAGGAAAGATGTACACATTTGAAGGTACGTGCGTAACTGCTTCGTGAATCTGGCCCATGGCCAGATTCATGAAGCAGTTACATCTGCCCAAATCTGGTCAGATGTAATCAGTTAAAAAAAAATCAGTTCAAATCTGACCACCAAGACAACATGAGAACGATCCAGAAATAACTCTTATGGTTTAACCATTTTAAACCATCCTTTTAAAGAAAGGATGTCCTAAATATTTTACGACATATGAACTAACCGATTACAACACCTCAAGACTCAAATTTCGGAGTATTTACCCAACCTCTCCACTCCCCAAGGGCACCAGAGAGGTGCTCTCCAGTAAATACTCCGAAATTTCCATTCCTTTTGAAGGGTCTGAGTTGGTGTAATCGGTTAGCGTGTACTAGTTATGCCAGTTGTGTGAACAACTGTGCTCTCTGGGTTCGAGTCTACCTGCAGGGTAGTGTCAAGTTTTGTTTACCTCACTTGCATGTTTAGGCAAGTTCATGTGTGTGTGAATATAGACACATGAGTTCTCCCTATAAAGCAGTGGCTTGATGAAAAACGTATTTGTGACCGTACACCTCTCTGGTGCCCTCGGGGAGTGGAGATGTTGGGTAAATACTGTACTCCAAAATTTCCATTCCTTTTGAAGGGTCTGAGTTGGTGTAATCGGTTAGCATGTACTAGTTATGCTAGTTGTGTGAACAACTGTGCTCTCTGGGTTCGAGTCTACCTGCAGGATGGTGTCTAAAGTTATGGAAAAATGAAGCACAATTACCTATGTTAAGGAGCATACTAGGAAACTTGTTCTGCATTTCAAGTCATCTCACAAAGTCTGTAGATACTGTATAATGCATATACAAAAAAATAACTATAAGACAAATGCTCACCTTATCTATGCTTTCCTTATCTGTTCCCAACGTTTCAATGTGTTTTGGTTTCTTGCCTTTATAGACCTTCGACTTATCAATATCTGATCTACTGAACACATCAAATTCATCATTATTCCACACATTTGCACGATCCATGTAGTCTGTCTGTTGGACTCCTTTTGTCTGTAGGTGATAAGAAAGAAATATCAATATTTTCCAGAATTTGTACAAAAATGTGGACTTAGGAACTTAAGCCTTCAAACCAATATTTTATTATAAATGCCAATAGTGAAGCATTTGCATGCAAGAAAATATGAATGAATGAATGAATGAATAAATGAATGAATGAATGAATGAATGTGTGTGTGTAATTACCTAAGTGTAGTTACAGGATGAGAGCTACGCTCGTGGTGTCCCGTCTTCCCCGCACTCTTTGTCATATAACGCTTTGAAACTACTGACGGTCTTGGCCTCCACCACCTTCTCCCCTAACTTGTTCCAACCGTCTACCACTCTGTTTGCGAAAGTGAATTTTCTTATATTTCTTCGGCATCTGTGTTTAGCTACTTTAAATCTATGACCTCTTGTTCTTAAAGTTCCAGGTCTCAGGAAATCTTCCCTATCGATTTTATCAATTCCTGTTACTATTTTGTATGTAGTGATCATATCACCTCTTTTTCTTCTGTCTTCTAGTTTTGGCATATTTAATGCCTCTAACCTCTCCTTGTAACTCTTGCCCTTCAGTTCTGGGAGCCACTTAGTAGCATGTCTTTGCACCTTTTCGAGTTTGTTGATGTGCTTCTTAAGATATGGGCACCACACAACCGCTGCATATTCTAGCTTTGGCCTATACCTTACCTTGAGGATACCTTGAGGTGCTTCCGGGGCTTATCGTCCCCGCGGCCCGGTCATCGACCAGGCCTCCCGGTTGCTGGACTGATTAACCAGGCTGTTGGACGCGGCTGCTCGCAGCCTGACGTATGAGTCACAGCCTGGTTGATCAGGTATCCTTTGGAGGTGCTTATCCAGTTCTCTCTTGAACACTGTGAGGGGTTTGCCAGTTATGCCCCTTATGTGTAGTGGAAGCGTGTTGAACAGTCTCGGGCCCCTGATGTTGATAGAGTTCTCTCTCAGAGTACCAGTTGCACCTCTGTTTTTCAACGGGGTATTCTGCACATCCTGCCATGTCTTCTGGTCTCATGTGATGTTATTTCTGTGTGCAGGTTTGGGACCAGCCCCTCTAATATTTTCCATGTGTAAATTATTATGTATCTCTCCCGCCTGCGCTCAAGGGAATACAGATTTAGGCTCTTAAGTCGGTCCCAATAGTTTAGATGTTTTACCGAGTGGATTCTAGCAGTAAAGGACCTCTGCGCGCTCTCCAGGTCAGCAATTTCTCCAGCAGTGAAAGGGGCTGTCATTGTGCAGCAGTACTCCACTCTAGAGAGCACAAGCGTTTTGAAAAGTGTCATCATCGGTATAGCATCTTTAGTGTGAAAAGTTCTTGTTATCCAACCTGTCATTTTTCTTGCAGTTGTGACGGCTACTTTATTGTGTTCTTTAAAGGTAAGGTCTTCCGACATGAGTACACCCAGATCCTTTACATTGCCTTTTCGTTCTATGTTATGATTTGCCTGAGTTTTGTACGTGGTTTCCATTTTTATATTTTCATTTTTTCCATAGCGCATGAGCTGGAACTTGTCTGCGTTAAACACCATATTATTTTCTGTAGCCCATAGAATGACCTGATCTACATCTGACTGGAGGTTCGCCGTGTCCTCTATGTTGCCTACTCTCATGAAGATCCTAACATGGTCTAACAAAAGTTGTGAACAATTTCTTTAGTATATCGCTATCCATGCCTGGCCTCGGGCCGGGCTTGGGGAGTAGAAGAACTCCCAGAACCCCATCAACCAGGTATCAACCAGGTATCAACCATGTATTTAAAAGCAATTCTGAAGTTAGAAAGCGTGGCATAGGCTCCTCGCACAATTTTTTTTAATGTGGTCCTCGGGTGATAGTTTTCTATCTAGAACCACCCCTAGATCTCTTTCTTCATCAGAATTCTTTAAAGATTTCTCACATAATACATAGGTTGTGTGGGGTCTATGTTCTCCTATTCCACATTCCATAACATGGCATTTATTAACATTAAATTCCATTTGCCAAGTATTGCTCCATATACTTATTTTGTCCAGGTCATCTTGAAGGGCATGACAATCATCTAAGTTTCTTATCCTTCCTATTATCTTAGCATCATCAGCAAACATGTTCATATAGTTCTGTATACCAACTGGTAGATCATTTATGTAGACAATAAACATCACTGGTGCAAGAACTGAACCCTGTGATACTCCACTTGTGACATTTCTCCAGTCCGATACATTGCCTCTGATTACTGCCCTCATTTTTCTATCAGTCAGAAATTTTTCATCCATGTTAGAAGCTTACCAGTCACTCCTCCAATATTTTCCAGTTTCCAGAACAACCTTTTATGTGGAACTCTGTCAAAACCTTTTTTTAGATCCAGATAGATGCAGTCAACCCAACCATCTCTTTCTGTAATATTACTGTGGCTCGATCATAGAAACTGAGTAATTCGATACACAGGATCTTCCAGATCGTGTATGTGTGTGTGTGTGTGTGTGTGTGTGTGTGTGTGTGTGTGTGTGTGTGTGTGTGGTGTGTGTAATTACCTAAGTGTAATTACCTAAGTGTAGTTACAGGATGAGAGCTACGCTCGTGGTGTCCCGTCTTCCCAGCACTCTTTGTCATATAACGCTTTGAAACTACTGACGGTCTTGGCCTCCACCACCTTCTCCCCCAACTTGTTCCAACCGTCTACCACTCTGTTTGCGAAAGTGAATTTTCTTATATTTCTTCGGCATCTGTGTTTAGCCAGTTTATATCTATGACCTCTTGTTCTTGAAGTTCCAGGTCTCAGGAAATCTTTCCTGTCGATTTTATCAATTCCTGTTACTATTTTGTATGTAGTGATCATATCACCTCTTTTTCTTCTGTCTTCTAGTTTTGGCATATTTAATGCTTCTAACCTTCCTCGTAGCTCTTACCCTTCAGTTCTGGGAGCCACTTAGTAGCATGTCTTTGCACCTTTTCCAGTTTGTTGATGTGCTTCTTAAGATATGGGCACACTCTCTCTCTGTCTGTGTGTGTGTGTGTGTGTGTGTAATTACCTAAGTGTAATTACCTAAGTGTAGTTACAGGATGAGAGCTACGCTCGTGTGTCCCGTCTTCCCAGCACTCTTTGTCATATAACGCTTTGAAACTACTGACGGTCCTGGCCTCCACCACCTTCTCCCCCAACTTGTTCCAACCGTCTACCACTCTGTTTGCGAAAGTGAATTTTCTTATATTCTTCGGCATCTGTGTTTAGCCAGTTTATATCTATGACCTCTGTTCTTGAAGTTCCAGGTCTCAGGAAATCTTTCCTGTCGATTTTATCAATTCCTGTAACTATTTTGTATGTAGTGATCATATCACCTCTTTTTTCTTCTGTCTTCTAGTTTTGGCATATTTAATGCTTCTAACCTTTCCTCGTAGCTCTTACCCTACGTACGTACGTACGTACGTAATTACCTAAGTGTAATTACCTAAGTGTAGTTACAGGATGAGAGCTACGCTCGTGGTGTCCCGTCTTCCCAGCACTCTTTGTCATATAACGCCTTGAAACTACTGACGGTCTTGGCCTCCACCACCTTCTCCCCCAACTTGTTCCAACCGTCTACCACTCTGTTTGCGAAAGTGAATTTTCTTATATTTCTTCGGCATCTGTGTTTAGCCAGTTTATATCTATGACCTCTTGTTCTTGAAGCTCCAGGTCTCAGGAAATCTTTCCTGTCGATTTTATCAATTCCTGTTACTATTTTGTATGTAGTGATCATATCACCTCTTTTTCTTCTGTCTTCTAGTTTTGGCATATTTAATGCTTCTAACCTTTCCTCGTAGCTCTTACCCTTCAGTTCTGGGAGCCACTTAGTAGCATGTCTTTGCACCTTTTCCAGTTTGTTGATGTGCTTCTTAAGATATGGGCACCAAACAACAGCTGCATATTCTAGCTTTGGCCTAACAAAAGTCATGAACAATTTCTTTAGTATATCCCCATCCATGTATTTAAAAGCAATTCTGAAGTTAGAAAGCATAGCATAGGCTCCTTGCACAATATTCTTTATGTGGTCTTCAGGTGATAGTTTTCTATCTAGAACCACCCCTAGATCTCTTTCTTTATCAGAGTTCTTTAAAGATTTCTCACATAATATATAGGTTGTGTGGGGTCTATGTTCTCCTATTCCACATTCCATAACATGACATTTATTAACATTAATTCCATTTGCCAAGTGGTGCTCCATATACTTTTTTATCCAGGTCTTCTTGAAGGCATGACAATCATCTAATTTCTTATCCTTCCTATTATCTTAGCATCATCAGCAAACATGTTCATATAATTCTGTATACCAACTGGTAGATCATTTATGTAGACAATAAACATCACTGGTGCAAGAACTGAACCCTGTGGTACTCCACTTGTGACATTTCTCCAGTCCGATACATTGCCTCTGATCACAGCCCTCATTTTTCTATCAGTCAGAAATTTTTCATCCATGTTAGAAGCGTACCTGTCACTCCCCAATATTTTCCAGTTTCCAGAACAACCTCTTATGTGGAACTCTGTCGAAAGCTTTTTTAGGTCCAGATAGATGCAGTCAGCCCAACCATCTCTTTCCTGTAATATCTCTGTTGCTCGATCATAAAAACTGAGTCAATTCGCGGGTGGTTCGGCAAATTGGAGCTGTATGGTCTGGGTTCTTGCCTGTGTCAAGTGAACTTAGCTGTGATCGGGTAAGGGACCAACTGTAAAGAGTTTGGTGAATATACGTATGATTTGGGTATTCAGTTGTTTAATATAAGTTGGATAGTAGTGTATTCCATTGAGTACATTAATTAAATCCTACATTGTTATATTTACTGGCCAGTCTTGCCAGCAGAGATGGATGTTGGTAATATATGTTGTAGAAATAATGATGTGGCTGAGCTGGCATGGGAGGAAGGTTCCTTACCGTGTCAGTGTTTCCTCCTCTCCGAAACATGGAAAAGGGGAAATGCATTGGGTTGTGCGCATCTGCTCTGAGATAAGCAGTGTTTTTGTTAGAGTTAGACATTTGTGGTGGTATACATTATTGTCCTTGTTTAATCCACACAGCAAATAACACATAGCGTGATATATCAACATGAAACAAAATCCGCACAAGGGCCACTAGATGAGCAGCAGGTCGGTTAAAACTTACGCCCAGGATAATCCAAGATGCTGCCTTAGTCCCTTGTGGGACTTTGTCATTCTGCTTCTAACGACCATCAAACCCCGCGGGGGTCCAAGATGATGCTTCAACACCCACAAGGCGTACAACAAAAAAAAATCCAAAAAATTTCTCGTTGTCATTATAAAGTGATATTCTGTGTCTTTCCTTTTTGGTCTGTCCCCCCTGATCATCAGAAAAGAATTAACCTAAAAAATCAATAGATGGCATATTTTAACGCGCAACTAGGGTAGGGAAGTCTTGGCAAAAAAACCATCGTTGAATGTAACTGAAACGGCTCCAATTTTTCTGGGTGAGCCCCGGAGGCGTATGCCCTGTTAGCTTATCCGGCCTAGTTATGTAGTTATGGTTAGGACTGGGACAGTAGCTATGGAGGTTCAGACCTGCTAGGGACCAGCGCCAGAACCGTGGCCCCCAGTTCAGAGAGGTTTCAGGGGAGCAATGGCCCCTGGAAAAACTCCATATGACTGGGGGATTTTCCTTATCTGCCATCGTCTGGGGTTAGGCACTCAGAAGTGTAGGCATAACAAAACAAGACCCCACATGGTAAGAAACTACAGTACAACCTCGATTCCACACGTACCCCGATTCACGAATCTCCGGCTAGTTCGCACACTTTCAGGCCGGATTTACTCAACCCGGTTTCGACGCACAATGGTTCGCCGAAGCGGGGCATGTTCGGATTTGCTTACGACGTCGAGACAGAGTTCACAGACTGGTGGAAAAACTTTCCCATTCTATCACCGATTACAATTATTAATTCCTTAATATTGACAAAGTTCGATCACACAAGGGACACACAAGTGGACCTCACATGTGGTCCACAAGTGTTCCACAAGCTTACGATGTTGGGACAGGGTAGGCTCACAGTGGTAGAAAACTTTACCATCCCATCACAGATGACATTTAATTATTCCCTCATATGACAAGTTAGATCACACAAAAGGACCACACAAATGGACCACAAGTGGACCACACAAGTGGGCTGCACAAGTGGTCCACAAGCTGACGATGTTGGGACAGAGTTCACAGTGGTGGAAAACTCTCTCATTCTATAATAGATTACAATTAATAATTCCTACATATGACAAGTTGGATCACACAAGGGGACAAGTGGACCACACAACAAGTGGAATCATATGAACCAAACACCAGCCAGACATGGTCCACAAGAAGTGACGCAGATTCACCAAAAACACCAGAAACCAGAGTGGTCCACAGAAGTGAACGACTGAGGTTCAATGATTTTCATTCACCAATTTGTGGCACACATATCTTTGTAAATTAATTTTTTAAAGGCTGAAGCATGTAATAGCTAGCTAATATGTTGATAATCTTTCTTATACATTTTCTGTGATGAAACAAGACGAGTGAAGGGTGGACAGATAAGGGAAATACAGTACAGTAAACTTCCCTTTACAGTGAGGTGTCACTCACTTTCGTCTGTGTTGTCATAGTTCGGTGACCCATGACTTTGAACGTTCCACATTAATAAATCATTTCTAAAACTGGTTTTAATAACTCCTTATTATCCTAATTAAACCAATCTAAATAAGACCAAAATATACAGTAATAAGGTAGATATCTCCTACTTGAGAAATTGTTCACATTAATGGCAGCACAACTCCAGCACGAGTAGACGGGTCTAATACCCTGTCCATACACCATGCTTGTTGTGTTTTGTTCGATTTTGTCGCCACAGTTCAGCGATCTACAGCTGTTCGAAATAGATAAAATTTATAAATTAGTTCCAAAGTAAGTATTTTTTATAGCACTTATTACCGAAATAATGTTTCTAAACTAAATATGTAATCCCAAAAATATATTAATTTGATGTAAATTGAATATTTGAGAGAATTATATGTTACTGGGAAAGCGAACACAACACCAGGCGGGGTTTTGTTCGATTCGTCGCCACTACAGTTCAGTGACCTATGGCTGCGAAATAATGAAATAACATAAATAGGTTCTAAAGTAAGTATTTTTTTATAGCTCTTATTATCGTAAGAATGTTGCTAAACTAAATACAAAACAACAAAATATATAATTTGATGTAAGTCGAATATTTAAGAGAAATTTATGTAACTGGATCTCAGGCCTAAACACTCAGCCAACTGAAGGGTGTGTGTATAGACTTAGACTGCGTTCGTACAGTATGCACTCAGTGCCCTTAGCTTTGTCTGCGATATGTACAGCATTTATCTGCCGATGGAAGAACAATTGTGGAATTGACCATTTTTTTACTACAGCTCTTTGGTTATAAAAACCAAAATGTCTCAGGGGCTACTAATAGTGCCTTATTAATGCCGAAAACGAAGCAATATTTTGCAAGAACTAGTTGCAGAAAACCAACCAGCACGAGAACAGCTCATACCCAGCACGGAGAACAGCCGTTACCCAGCAGAACAGCTGTACCAAGTCAAGAGAACAGCCGTACCCCAGCAAAGAGGAACAAAATCAGCCGTACGAAGCACGAGAACAGCCGTACCCAGCACAGAGAAACCATAGCCGTACCCAGCATGAGAACAGCCGTACCCGCACGAGAAACAGCCGTACCCAGCATGAGCGCAGCCGCACAAGCACAGCCGTACCCAACACTGGTACAACAGCAGCCAGCACCAGCTCAGACGCAGCTGAACTCACAGCAGCAGCGAGCACCAGCAAAGCTGATGCAAAACATCTAAAAACATCGTTGTGCAGCATGAACAGTTTGAACAAGTGTTAAATTTAAGGGTGTACTCAGTGTTAAAATTAAAGTTGCAGTATTTTTAGTGTACAATAGTTTTCATACACTGTATTGTAGTACTCGACATACAGCAGAACTACTTAAACAACATAGTGCTAACAGCATAATACAATACAGTACGTATTTACTGTAGAGCATTCACAACTTCACGAAACTTCAAGATGGACATAACTTCAACATTAAGGTAAATTTATGAATTACAGTATTTTTTTAGTAGACAAGTAATATACAGGTATAGTATGTAATATGAGAATGCATTTTTATTGTGTACAAGAAAAAAAAAAAAGGAACACTGACACAAACGCCTCCTGAAGGTCCCCTCTTGCAAAGAATCCAACGCTCCAACGAACTGGGGTTTGGTCCCATATAGTATGTTGAATCGAGGTTGTCCTGTACAACAAAAACCCCGAACAGAGAGGTAGAAAACTTCCTACCAATCCAAGGAACAATCAACAATCAATTTACTGCCGCGCCGGTTGTCTGTGCAGAGGCCCTCCCCTCCCCGGGAGGGTGAGGGGGGTCCCCAAACCTTACCACGCCGGCTGCCTTTAGTGTGGGAAAACTAGGCTTCAACCAACGTGAAAAATCCCGCCAACCAGATGGGAGGGAGGGTAACCAGGGAGCCTCCTGGGCTCAACCAGAAAATGGAATTTCATTACATTCAACGCTTGGTTTCTGTGGGGAGTCCCTATGGCTTCCTGGAGCAACATACCCAAAGAGAAGGAAAAAGGGACTTACCCGGGAGGGCGGTGGCCACAAACTCCACAACGCGAAGGCGAGACAACAGGCTGCAACACCTGCGGACCCAAAGCAACACAAGAACGCCGAGGAACAGGGACGTTCACCAAATAATGGGCGGCCAGGACCCTGTTCCGACTTCCAAAATCCACGCACCCGAATATGTGCCCAAGACATATTACCGAGAACACGGCAGCCAAAGCTGCAAACTTCCCAACGTCATGGTCGCGAGGATAGACTTGCAGGCTGGCTAGACTTAAAAACACTGCGGACGACCTGGGAGACCAGAGTCCCTGGACAGGGGAAGAAGGGAAACCGGATCAAACTCAAAGCCGCATCCCCAGCCAGCCCAGCTGAAGCGAGCAGGTAACGGCGAAGAAGTGCTGTCAACTGGGACAGCAACACATGATGCACCCCCGGCTGAACCAAGCAAGCATCAATGACCCACGGACCCCTCCGGAAAGCAA
>WNGS01052365.1:9262750-9285092 GCA_020271785.1 Procambarus virginalis
GCCATCTCGTTCTTCGCCAGAAAAGATGGAGAAGGCTGCAAACGGACAAACCTACCCCCAGGACCAAAAGAGCAGAAACCCCTGTGCCGAAGGAGAGCATGAAGCTCCCCTACCCGACCCCCCAGAGGCCAATGCCAACAAAAACAAAGCCTTGGAAAAACATTCCGGAACCAAAGAGGCCACCACAAACCGAGAAGAGGAAAGATAAGTGACCACCCTGTCCAAGGAACAGGACAGCTCAGGAGGCGCACGAGCAGGCCGGAAGTGAAACATAGCACAGGAAAGCTTATGAAACGAGGCGGATGTGACGTTCACCCCGAAAGCTAGCTTGAGCGGCTCCGCCAGCGCCGCACAATACGAGGCGACAGTATTAGGCATCAAATGACGCTCCTGAAAAAGCCAAGAAAGAAAGAACAAGACAACCCTATCCGAAAGAAAAGACAACCTACGAAGAGCCAGAAAATGGTGAAAAGAATGCCAGGAAACTTCATACTGTCGCCGACACAAAGCTCTCAGGTGGGACACCATCAACGAAGCCACCTGACCACCATAGAATTGGTGATACATCCACGTCAAAAAGACCAAACGCGAAGAGCAGAGGAGAAGGTCGAACCAGCCCCGTACCGGATATGACCGACCTTCTGAAAGAGGCGGAGCTGCGGGAAACGTCCCGGGTTCGGGCACCGAGCCAATAGCACCGGAAACCAAGGCTGGGCCGGCCACCAAGGGGCCACAAGGACTACTCTCCCTGGGAATGTCTCCAACCGAACCAGAACCTGAAGCAACAGCTGGAAAGGGGTGAAGAGGTACAGGTAACCCCACCTCGACCAATCCTGCTGAAAGGCATCCACCGCGAACGCTTCGCAGTCGGGGAAGGGCGTCACATATCGGGAGACGCCGAGACCACGCCGACGCGAAGAGGTCCACATCTGGGAGACCGTACGTCTGGCAGATCCAACGAAACGAGTCGTCGTCGACTGTCCACTCTGTGGACAGTGGATGGAAGCGAGACAGACCATCCGCCAGAACGTTGGACACTCCTCGGACATGAACCGCACAGAGAGCCAAACCCCGAGAATCCAGCAGACGAACCACTCGAAGAGACCAACCCCAAAGAGCCAAGGACCGAAGAGAACCCCCGCGGTTCAGGCAATGAACCACTGGAGAACAGTCCGAATGGAAGTGAATGGTCGATCCCCGAGCGACCCAAATCCTCCGAAGCGCGAACCAGACTGCTGCGAACTCACGAACCGTGCTGTGAGCCCGACGGAAGGACGGACCCTACCGTCCCTGGCCTGCCTGGTGAGAACTGGTCAAAAAGCCCCAGCCGAGAGACGACGCATCCGTGAACACATCGAGCGAGGGCTTGGGAAGGCGCTAAGGCACTGAACCCCGAAAACCACGAAGAGGAAGCCGGTGACGCAAGCCGGTGACAGCCGACAGCGGTCCCACAGCCACCGCAACGCCTCTGGAGGGAGAGACAAGGAAGCGGTCTGAGAATCCCAAACAAGACCCAGCCAGGTCCGAACCTGGGACTGAACCAGATGGGACTTCCTCCAGTTCACCAGGAACCCAAACCTGGCAAGCTGGGAAAGAACCATATCCCTGGCGAGCAGACAAGCTGACGGACTGGGAGCCCACACCAGCCAGTCGTCGAGGTAGGCCAAAACCCGAATCCCTAGAAGACGCAGACGGGTCAACACAACCCGGATCAGACGCGTGAAAACGCGAGGTGCCAGATTCAAGCCAAAAGGTAGGCATCGAAAACAGTAAGCATGACGCCCCACCACGAAACCTAACCAGTCCCTGAACCCCAGATGAATGGGAACGTGCCAATAGGCGTCCTTGAGGTCCAGGGACACCATCCAAGCACCCGGCTCCAACAGAAGCCGAACCTGAGACAGAGTAGTCATCCGAAAGGAGGGGCAAGGAATCCAGGGGTTCAGACGGGACAAGTCCAGAATGAACCTCAGATCCGCACAGTCTCATTTCGGCACTGGAAACAGACGGGAAACCCACCTGAGGGACGTAGTCGTTTCGACCACGCCCAAGCGCACTCACTCCAAGACGACTTGACGAAGTGCAGGAGAAGAAACCTGCCCTGTTAGCCCCGAACCCCCCAAAGGAGGACGAGTCGCCCAACGCCACTGCAGGCCAGATGACACGACCGAAAAGACCCACAAATCGTGGGACCAAGCGTGGGCAAACAGAGCGAGCCTCCCCCCCATCGCCTCGTCAACAGGGCAAACCGTGAAATGACTGACGCCCCTTACGAGAACCCAACCGTCGAACAGGGCGATCACTGCACCGACCAGACGACGCTGGCCCCGAAGGGAACAACGGCTCAGAAACTGGCACCAATGGCCCACCTCGACCAGCGGAACCTGGAACCCTGGCACGACCCCTCTGAAACTGCCAAAAACGACCGCTTTGGAGAATCAACAAGTCCGCCATAGGACGACAACTAGACGAAGACGCATGCAGAAACTTGAGACCGCAGTCTCTGCAAACAGCAACGGACAAAACGGAGACGAAAACCTAATAGCCAGGGCCCAAGCGGATTCCAAAGAGAAGGCGAGCACTGTCTGACGGCACGCGAGGCGAGAAGCAAAAAGCAAAGACACCGCTTCCTTCAGGATGGGCGCAAAGAGCTTCAACAGTGCAACCAATGCCCTAGCTGCAGAAGTCAGCGCCCCAGACGAAGGCCCTTCACTCAACGCTCCTACCTCCTCCTCAAGCCAAGCAGAAGACAGCTCGAGAAGGGAAAAGAAACGCAAGGCCGAAGCCAAATGCCCACGGGCGTGTGATTCCTCCACAACCAATGAGGCCGAAAGCTGAGGAACCTACACGTGAAGCTGGAAAAGGCCAACATCCCGAGAAAGCCCAGGAACGAACAAGCACGCATCAAGGTGCTCAAACTCGCCCCCCAGGTAAACCTGCATAAAAATAGAAGTTTCCCACCAATCAAGCGTGTGGGTCCGACAGAACCAATGCCACACCCCCAATGAAAAGAAAGGGCAGTCTGCCAGCCAGGAAGACTCCGGAACCTCCAAACGCACCCAAAAATGGGAAGAAGAACCGAACTCAAACAAGGACGGATCCATTGCAGAGGCATAACCCGGGTCTCGCAAGAGGTATGCAGCAAGAGCTTCCTGAGCCACCTTCGCGGAAATACGGGAAGTAGAAAACCTCTGGAAGGACGGATCCGAGGTACCCAAAGGCACCCGGAACGGAACCCGGGAGGAGCCGAACCCAAACCATACTCATACAGGGAAGGGGGGGTAAGAAACCCCCTCCCCCTGCAACAATAAGCCCCGCGAGGAACGCAAAAGCACCCAAGCAGGGTCACAGGGGGCCCAAGGCCCCCAGGTTGACTCCTCCCCAGCCCCAGTATCCCCCATGTCGGGACCCGGGGCAGAGCCGTCCTCCAAACCCTCTACCCCTGAAGAAAAGTCAGATTCCAAGGGGGTCTGCTGATGGGACCCAGAAGCCTCGGCAGGAGGAACCGGCTCAAATGCTTCCGTCCCCGACCCGGATGGGGCAGTCCCCCGAGGCAGCCCGAGTCTCATTACCAACTAAACCCTGTGCCGAGGCCGAAACCCTCAGATGTTTTGGAGCCGGACACAGGGGGAAAGGTGCAGGAAGAACCACAGGGAAAGGACCAGGGGGCGCAGCTGGAGCCAAAGCCATAGCGACTAACACCCACAGGTCAGGGTCCCTAAAGCCGAAACGGGGCAGCCTCGGGACATCCGGGTGGGAAACCAACCTAGCGCGTTGCAATAACCCAAACCTAATATGCAACGCTGATGCTGCCTGTACCCTAATAGGAACATCCTCAGAGTACAACTGGAGCACAAGCAGAGAACATGACTCGCAAGACTCCGGGTCAAAGGTGTCATTGACCCAGCAGGCAGTATGACGGAGGCAAAACAGGTGACTGTCACCCTGAGACAAGGGCACACTGCAACCTTCAAACCCGCACAAGGCAGGTTGGAACTCGGGAGACACATCCATGGTTCCCTGAGCCCCGACAGGGGTTTCCAGGGCCCGAAGGTTAGCAACTATGGGAAGCCCGGGCAAGGTGTTGCTAACCGGTTAAGAAACCCAAACAAAACAAGGGGTAAATGATAATACTGAAAACCCCTGGGATGTGTACAAGCACAGGGCCTAGCAGAGGGCCACCAAAACAATACCAGGGGAACTATAGACCCACGAGGCAGAACCTCCACCAGGCAAACAAAAACAAAACAAAAGAAAAACTCTGCAAAAGTACACCGTCCCCAGAGGCAACAGGAATCGGTCGCCGCTTAGGTGGCAGGCAGCGCAACACCTTGACGCCCTAACCAGCACAATACCAAGGCCAAACAAGGGCCCCAAGCCCCAGCTGGCCCCAAGGGCGAGGCAAATGCCGAGCAGCAAGAACCTTTATGGGAGCGGTTCCCGAACGCCCCAGAGAAGATAACCCTGACACGCAAGGGTAGTACTCACAGGGCGCCTAGGGAAGGAAGCCCCTAGGCACATGCAGCCCCAGCACTGATGAAGTACTCCTGGCTACCGCACACCACACAAAAACAACAGAGAACGCCACACGAGGCAAACACTGCCAAGGAATTTGAGGCCAGAGAAGCGTCTATCCCGGTTGACACTAGCTTGCGAACTGAAGGCAGCGGGCGTGGTAAGGTCCGGGCCTCCCCCCCTCTCCCGAGGAGGGTAGGGCTGCGTGGATGACCGGCGCGGCAGTAAACTGATTGTTTCCTTGGGATTGTAGGGAGTTTTCTACCTCTCTGTTCGGTTTTGTTGTAGTTTCTTACCATGTCGGGTTTGTTTTGTTATGCCTACCTTTCTGGGTGCCTGACCCCAGTCGATGGCAGATAAGGAAAACCCCCAACCATATAGGGTTTCCAGAGCCATTGCTCCCTGAAACCTCTCTGAAGGGGCCAGGTTCTGGCGCTGGTCCCTGGTAGGTCTGAACTCCATAGCTAATGTCCCAGTCTAACATAACATACATTAGCTCAATAAGCTCCAGGGAGGCGTAGGGGCTCCCCACAGAAAAGGGGCATTGACAGAGCCTTTCCCCATAAAAAATAATGTGAAATGAATTAATCCGTTCCTGACTACCCAAAAACCTCACTTTGAGGGTGAGTTTTGTGGCTTCAGTCACTTCAAAACATTTCCGGAAAAGTGCCCTTTCATAAAGTTTCTTAAAATTTGCTATGATTTTCTGGTCCATAGGCTGAATTAGAGGAGTGGTGTTAGGAGGAAGATTTTACTGTGAGAAAATTACTGTATCTGTGCAACAATGCATCTTACAAGCCTGGAGGATGAGCAGGAGCATTGTCGAGGAGAAGCAGGGCCTCGAGTGGCAAATGTTTCTCCTGCAGATATTTTTCTATGGTACGGCACACCACTTCATTCACCCACTCCGAAAAAAAATCCTAGTCACCCATGCCCTTTTATTAGATCTCAACATCACACACATTTGGGTTTTCTGCACTTTATACTGTTTGAAAACCCTTGGATTTTCAGAATGATACACAAGCAAGGTTTTAATTTTCAAATCGCCACTCGCATTTGAACACAGCACAAGTGTAAACCTATCTTTCATAGGCTTGTGTCCAGGCAATGATTTTCCTCCTTGGTAATGTATGTCCTCTTAGGCAATCTTTTCCAGAACAGTCCTGTTTCATCATAATTAAAAACTTGTTGCGGTAGGTATCCCTCAGACTGCAAACTCTTTTAAATTCTTCAATAAATCTTTCAGCAGCTGGTTTGTCTGAGCTGGCTGCCTCCCCATGCCTCACAACACTATGGATAACACGTCTTTTTCTAAATTTTTTAAACCATCCCCTGCTTGCCTTAAAGTCTATCGTATCTGCACTCTTTCCAGGGGTTTTCTTTACAAGGTCTTCATGCAATACCCTGGTTTACTCACAAATGAAGGCCTCTGAAACACTATCACCCTCTAATTCCTTGTTGTGTATCCAAATTAATAACAACTTTTCCACTTCCTCAAGTATCTGTGGTCTTTGTGTCATGATTGCTCTTACTCCTTTTGCCACTTTAGCACTCATAATGTCCTTTTTCTTGCTAAGTATAGTGCATATCGTTGACGTGGCTCTGTTGTACTGCCTACAAAATTCAACAACACGAGTACCATTTTCATGCTTCCGAATGAGCTCTTGCTTTTCCTCTATTGTCATCCTCACATGCGCTTTTCTGCCTTGATCCTTTCAGAATTATTTTCAGAATGAGAGGTCCTCGCTGCCTAATGTTATAATGGAAGGGGACTTCCCTTCCAAAGAGTAACACCTCTCCTCCTCCCTCCCTCCTCACCATCTTCCATACGCCAACAGCAGTCATCAGCAAGGGTAAGTAGTAACTTGAACATAGTTTTGTAGGTTTATTTAGATGAATTAGGTATAAAATTTAGTTTGAAGTGAGGTTTTTGGATAGTCAGGAACGGATTCATTCATTTCCCATTATTTCTTATGGGGAAATTAGCTTCGGTTTACGAGTTTTCGGAATACGAGCTATCTCCAGGAACGGATTAAACTCATAAACTGAGGTAACCCTGTATAAATAATTTTGTGATGATGAGCATCCAAAATTTAAAATATTTGTTAAAATTCCATTTATTGCTCTATTATTATGGGACTAATTTTAAAATAAGCACCTTTATATTGCAAACAATTTGATACCAAAATGAATGACGTAACACAAAAATTGACGTTATCAAACTGAACGAGCATACACATTAGGATGTGGTGTGCCAATTGGTGCTCGTTCACGGGTAACGGTTGGCCGACTTTAGATTTTGCTGCAGGGAGTCACGCCGGGCTTTTGGACATTATATGTATATACCCCTGTAGCGAATTTAATTGCAAACACAATGATACCAAAACGAATGTCGAAGCACAAGAATTAAGGTGAGAAAACTGAAACGAGTATACACATTTTGGTGTCGCCGCACGCTCGACCTCATGCTCGCCCGCACTGCCGGGAGCACGACGTCAAAGTCTGAGGCACGCACGCTCCACGCGCGAAAGTGTTAACACTATCTGTAACTCTGGACTGGACTCGTGTTCATTATTTTTCTCCCGAGTCCTAACTTTGGACCGGACTTGCGTCCACTACAAAAATATTTGTATAAAATTCATTTTTATCCAATCGACCTAGGGATAGTATCAAAGTAAGCGCTTTTAGAATGCGCACAATTTGATACCAAAAAGAAAGATGTAACATGAAACTTGATGTCCGAACACTTATATGATTATAAATAGGTTTTTGGTCAAAATTTTAAAATATTTGTTAAAATTCTATTTATTGTGCTATTATGCTGGGACTAGTTTTAAAATGCGCTCCTTTACGTCGCGAACAATTTGATACCAAAATGAAAGATGTAACACAAAAATTTATGTCAGAACACTGGAAAGATATAAAAAAATTTGTGATGATGAGCTTCCAGAATGAAAATATTTGTTAAAATTCCAGTTATTGCTCTATTATTATGGGACTAGTTTTATAATACGCGCCTTTTATTGCGAACAATTTGATACCAAAATGAAAGATGTAACACAAAAATTGATGTTATCAAACTGAACGAGTATACACATTAGGTTGCAGTGTACAAATTGGTGCTCGTTCACGGGTAACTTTAGGCTTTTCTGCGGGGAGGCACTCTAAACTTTTGTACATTATATGCATACACATCTGTAGGGAATTTAATTGCGAACACAATGATACCAAAACGAGCGACGTAGCACGAGAATTAAGGTGAGAAAAATGGAACGCGTAAGCACATTTTACTGATTTTGCGCGCTCACGGGTAACTTTTGCCGACTTTAGGCTTTGCTGTTGGGAGTCACGCCAGGCTTTTGGACATTATATTTATACACACCTGTAGGGAATTTCATTGCGAACACAATGATACCAAAACGAGCGACGTAGCACAAGAATTAAGGTGAGAAAGCTGAAACGAGTATACACATTTAGGTGTCACCGCACGCTCGCCCGAACGTCGGGTGCATGACCCCTAAGTTGACCGCGCGCCTGCCCGGTGAGCAATAGTGTTAACTACCATTATATAAATTCCACAAAGTACACATGTTTGAATAATATTACAGCAAAAAACCAGAGAAGAAACGAATGAGAGACATTGAAATAATTATGAAAAATTATATTCACAGCAACTGTGGCAAGCATATTTGGGCGCCTACTCCAAGCACTCATACATAGCTCACCTTCTCAGCTCCATCATACCTCATGTATGTCACCTACAATATTTTAGTTTAGTTCCGTGATCAGAGACCACATATTAACAATACAAGAGAAAATAACTTTTTTAAATAACTTTTTCTAGCGCACCACTGAGGTGTCATATTATAATGCGGCACAGTTGAGTTGATAAGAGACATTCACATTTATTCAGGCATTATTTCTTATGCTCACTGGGAAGATGTTGAACAACTGTGGACCTCTGATGTTCATGCAGTGTTCACTGATTGTGCCTATGGCATTCCTGCTCTTCACTGGTTCTCTTCTGCATGTTCATCCATACTGTTCATCCCAGTATGTATATTGTTATTTTACTGTGTATGAAGGTTCTCATAATCCATCCGATCATTTTTCTGGCTGATGCAATATTTGCTCGGTTATGCTCCCTAAACGTTAGGTCTTAAGGCATCAACATTCCCAGATCCCTTACATGTTGTTTTCCTTCATTTGATACATTAACTTATACCATGATCATAATATTATGACATCCCCTCTGATGACCTGGAGGGAGAGAGGGAGGGAGGGTGTCAGGGAGCCACCGGGGCTCACCCAGAAATCGGCATCTCATTACATATACAGTAATGCTGGTTTTCTGGGGAGAGCCCATTGTGGCTCCCTGCAGTTAATACTCTATCAATAGCTTCAATGATCTTTAAGAAAAAGATTGAACCAAAACTTTTCAATTCTACAGATACTAGTGGCCTTGATAATGACCCATCCATGTTTGCCACCCATGCATCATCTCCCTTATCAAAAGCAGGCAGTGAGGTTGAAGATGGCCAGCCAATCTCCGCTGCCAATGCAACATCACCCATCACTATCACAACCAACAACTAGATCCCTGCACTCCTCAAAAACAGCCAACTTTGACAAAAAGGATATCATCATTCATGGTAAATAATATGGTATATTTTCTATATGTCCCAAAAACATTGGTATTGTGATGATTTTTGGTGGTCCAAGAAAGCATCCCCCACTTATTTGCAATGCGCCTATTGCAAATCTCGTTCTAGTAGTAGTAGGCATCCTGCAGTCTCGGGACTGCAGGATGCAGGATCTCGCTCTACGTTCCAAACAAATGTTGTACGAACACTTTTCAAGACTGTAACCCATTTGTAGTTGGGAACTCCCTGTGCCTCAGTAATTTAATGTCCTGTGATACAATCCAGTACTCTGTGCCAGCATTCAGTTTCTGGACATCATAATTCAATACCTGGAGCATATCTGGAAAAGTTTCTGGGAATTCTTCTACTCCAAAGTTATCACAAGTCAAGCCTGGCCTAAGGCCAGGCTTGACTTGTGATAACTTTGTCCAATTGCTTGGAGCGGCCCGCAGGCTCAGGTATCCACTACAGCCTGGTTGGTTCAGCACTTATTGCAAGAACTTATGCAAGTGCCTCTTGAATACATCCACCTTTGTTCCAGCAATATACCTAGCATAGTATTATAGTTCAGTACCTGGGTATCATCCTCCGTTGAGGGTGGCAGTGGCGGGGATGAGGGCTTCTGTTCCACTTGAGCAGGCATAGAGCGATCCAGAGTGACCAATGAAGGTGGCAGGCTTCCTTCTAGGAGAGCATGAATAACATCTTCCGTGGAATAGCAGTAGTACCTAGAGTAATCACAATACATATTATTAAAAGAGAGCATGAACTGAAGAATGTACGAATGTATTGCAAACAAAACATGAAATACATACATTTGCATTACCCCATTTCCTATTTTTATGGGCCATGAAGGCTTCAATCAAGAATGTAATGAAACATCAATTTCTGAGTGAACCCGGTGTCTCCCTGAAGCTATTATCTCCGATAGCATGTCATACTACTAGGTCCCATCAGTTGGGACTACTAATACGTCCCAACTTATGGAAATACTACAATGTCCTCGCCTGATTGCCATATTTTTGTAGTCCCATGTTATTGCTGTTTTTCTCGGCTGTCCTTGCGACCCTGACCTAAGCTGATGTTCAGGCACGATTTTTTTTCAGTCATCCCAGGTCTGGGTGGCCTTATTTCCTGTTGGTGTGTTTGAGTCTTGGAGGCTTTGTGTGATCTTGGGATCACCTTTTTGGCAGGGCATCTGTTCTTCATCACTGTGTTGGCAGTTCTCCCTCCTTCCTGTTGCTCGGCCATTTACTCTCCTCTGTGAGTATGTATTAGCTTAAGGAAGCCACAATGGGAGTCTACCACGCAGTCACAGGTAGCGACATAAAGCCGCCACCGGACATACGACCGAACTGCCCCTTCCGATTCGGGAAGGGGCAGTTCGGTCGTATGTCCGGTGGCGGCTGAAGCCACCCAAGCCTCATTCAGAGCAAAACCCCGCCCAGGCTCCGAAACCCTCAGACATTTGGGAGCCGGAAGTAGGTCAGGGAGGAGCAGGGCGAACCACGCCAACCTGGGAAGGAAGGTTGGCAGAGACATTCACATTTGAGGACGGAACCACGATTGAAGCGTCGAACGCCTCTAAATCCTGATCCCTAAAACCCAGGCGGGGCATCCAAACAGGCGACCAACCTGGTTCGTTGCAACAATGAAAACCTAGCATTCAATGCAGCTGTCACCGGACCCCTGAGACCTTCAGACAAAGAATGATTAAACTGAAGTACAAGTGGAGAACAAATCCAGCAAGACTCCAAGTCTGAGGTGTCACTGACCCAACAGGCAGTATGACGGAGGAAGTATGAATAATCGTCACCCTGAGGCAGGTGCAATGAACACCCTTCAACATCACACAAAGCGAGAGAGGACTCAGAAGACACACTCATGGTCACCCCCAAGCCTAATGGGGATTTCCTGTGCCTGTAGGGAGGAGTAAGTCCTATGGGAAACCTATGCACTGGGCTAGCTAAGCTAGTTGAACCCTGTCTAATACCAGGCAAACTGACCACCAGTAGCAGTTGTGAAACCTTGAGAGCACCAAAGGACTACCAACACAACCTAGGCATACCTAATGAGAAGCATAGCAGACCACCTCCAGAAACAAAAGCGAAAACGCTAGACAAAATTAAAAAACCCTGAAGCTACACAAACAAACTGGCAGCCAAAGAAAATTGTCTGCAAGTATTTGTTTTATGTTGGTATATATATATTATGGTCCTCAGTGTTACTATAGGTACTGTACTACCAAAAGAGAAGGATGGGTTGGCTATTGCGAGAGGAGTTTCATACTTTTCCTTGTGCATTGATAATAAAGTAAAGAGTAGAATTTACATTTTAAATAAGGCAAAACTTACTTCAGACATTCTTGGATAAAACCAGCTCCTAGCTCTGGCAACAGGTCTTGGACACTGGACACCAAAGAAGCTAATTCAATATGATCTGGTACTGCTGATCCAACTTGTGCATATCCATTCATTCCGCTTGTGTCACCCTCAGTCTGGAATTAATATTAGTCAACATTTAGGATGACTTCACAGAAACATCATATATGCTATACTTAAATATAAAATATTGTTGGTACACTTATCTAAAAGAATAACTCTCAGAAAAAGGACGGGAATAACTAACAGTAGCGTAAGCCAATACATTAGAAATATTAAAGAAATAAACTAACACTTACTTTTCTGATGTGTGGGTTTAGTGTGAAATAAGACATCGATTCTCTTGTTATCTAAGAAAACATGTTCCAGCTCCTCAAAGAGTTTAAAATTTTGGATTATCTAAAAATAGGCCATATGACCATAATTTGTGTTCGTCAGTATATATGGGTATAGGTTACAGAAATATTGTTAAGTGAAATAAAACCACCACTTTTTGGGTTATTCCCTCATCAACTTGCTCTAGTTCCCACCCAACACAACCTTTCATGAGGAAACATGCACATAAAAAAAGGAGCATAAAACATTATGGGAAAACTATAACAAGGACAGGAACACAGGACCCAGGTGGAGCAGAGTACAGTACCTGTATTCAGACACAAATGACACGACCTTTAACACCATATTGACACCAAGAGTAAAATAAGTCCAGCATTTAATGTCAAGAAACACCTCTGGTAGAGTCCGGATGGTTCCTTAACCCTCAAACCGCTAGGGCTCCAAATGGCTTTAACCCTTTTAACTGTGCGGCCTATATATATATATATATATATATATATATATATATAATATATATATATATATATATATATATATATATATATATATATATATATATATATATATATATATATATATCTGGTACTATATATATATTATATATATATATAGATATAATATATATATATATATATATACATATACATATACATATACATATACATATACTATTACATATACTATTACATACATATACATATACATATACATATACATATACATATACATATATATATATATATATATATATATATATATATATATATATATGACACCCCCCCCCCAGTGCGCAGGAAATAAATTATCTTGAAAAAATTCTTTTGTTTTTTTAAAGTGTCAAAAACCCTTCCCTCAGTATGGGTATGTAAAAAAAAAATAGAACTTGTACGTACTTTGGCTGCTATGGAGTCCGTAAGTTGGCACGTGACGTCATCATTACCCGTTCACCCGTGATGTACGCTCCCGGGGCCAGTAGGGCGCCCGGGGCAGAGCACGCCAGTTGCCGCGAATATATTTTTGTTCATTTTTTGCGCACAGTTCCATATACATTTTACTTGTTTTTACGTCCTAATCCTATGTATAATGAACACTACACTATATTATGGCAGTAAAACATCCATACTGTCCGAGGACACTGTGTTACGTGCATGACACTTGTGTACACATATGTTGCACATATTTACCATGTATCATGATAATTTATGTATATATACAATCTATTTACAGACTATACACTGTCACACACTATAAACATTCACCATCAACACACTCAGAACACCGCGAGTGTGAGCAGCCACACCCAGCCAGCCCTCCCTCACTCCAACTCCTGATGCTGTTATTACTCTATACACACACACTGTATATACCCATGTACATGTGTGTTCCCCATAGCGAACCACGAAGCTAGTGTGGTGAGCAAAACAAGAGTGGCTGTCACACAGTGAGGCTGCCTCAATTCTCTTCCACCCTCCCTCACCAAAATAACTCCTTCCACAATACTAAGCTCAACGCTAATTATAACCACAATCCTGGTCACTAATTCCTGTAAATGAATAATTGACCACAAGTTTATTTTGAAAAGGAACCTAAAAAATAGTTTGAAGATTCCTAAATGGACGAAATAATGCTGTGATGCTGTGGCTAGCGCTGTGAACAGCGTGAACAGCATTGAATCACTGATATTTGAACATTGTACCCAGTCATTATCACACTCAGGCTCTTCTATAATACTATCATGGCTAAATAATACAGGTTATATATATATTATGACATTATTAGGTGATGCTGTAGTCACACTCTGAACAGCAGTGCTGTGCGCTCATACTGCGAGCGCCAGCCTTGGTTGCTCACTCATTACTGAGGCTCCCACACCCGGGAATGTGGACCACGATTTTTTTTAAAGATTACATCTGTTTACAAGAGCCCTGAGGAAGCTGATGTGAACCCCATGTAGCCGCGGTAGTTTTAAATGGAGCGTGAAAAATACAAATACCCGGAGGCGCGTTGTGCACCTGAAGCCTGGGCCTGCAGGCGCATTGCGCAGTTAAAGGGATAACACCCATAGGCGTATCAACAACAAAAATAAAAAAAATTCTTACATCTTATAAGTGTTCATTTTTGTTCCCTGATAACGGAAAAAATAACAAAAAAATCGTAGGTGGCATATTTTAGACGCAATAGGGTACGGAAGTCTGGCAAAAAAACAGCGTTGAATGTAATGAAATGCCATTTTCTGGGTGAGCCCCAGAGCCTCCCTGGAGCTTATCGGGCTAATGTATGTTATATTAGACCGGAACATTAGCTAAGGAGTTCAGACCTACCAGGGACAAGCGCCAGAACCTGGCCCCTTCAGAGAGGTTTCAGGGAGCAATGGCCCTGGGAAAACCCTTTGTGGTTGGGGTTTTCCTTATCTGCCATCGACCGGGGTTAGGCACCCAGAAAGGCAGGCATAACAAAACAAACTCCACATGGTAAAAACTAAAACAAAAACCGAACAGAGAGGTAGAAACTCCCTACAATTACAAGGAAACAAGCAAACAAGCAAACATCACGCTTTACTGCCGCGCCGATCGACCGCGCAGCCCTCCCCACACTGAGAGGGGGAGGGGAAAACCCCGGACCTCATCGCGCCGGCTGCCTAGCATCAGTTCGGAAGCTAAGCTTCAACCAACATGAAACAACCACCGACCGGTGGGAGGGAGGGTTGCCACAGCGCCTCCGGGGCTCACCCAGAAAATGGCGTTTCATTGCATTCAACGCTGGTTTTCTGTGGAGAGCCCCTACGGCTCCCTGGAGCTTCATACTCAAAGACAAGGAAAAGAGAGGGCTAACCCGGAAGGCGGCCGCCACAAACTCCGCAACGCGAAGACGAGACAACATTATGCAACCCTCGACCCAAGGCAACAAGAATGCACAGGAGCAGATGCGCGCATAAAGGACGGGCGGCCAGGAACCTGTGCGACCCTCAAATCCTCGCGCCCGAAATGAGCCCTAGACATCACCAACACAGCAGCAAAAGCTGCAAACGTCCGAACAGCATGGGCGCAAGGATAGACCACAGGCTGGAAGACCTAAAAACTCTGTGGACGACCTGGGAAACCTGAGCCCTGAAACAGGGAACGAGGGGAACCGGATCAACCCAAAGCACATCCCAGACACGGTATGCAAGTAACGTCAAAAAAGCACAACCGGACAACACAGGACGCACACCCGGCCGAACCAATCAGGTATCAATAACCCAAGGACCTCCCCAGTAAGCAGCCGTCTCGACTGTCGCCAGAAGGACTGAGAAAGGTTGCAAACGTACAAACCTACCACCAGTACCAAAGAGCAGAAACCTGAACTGAAGGGGCTACACAAACTGAGAAGATAAGAAGGCACCCTGATCAAGGATCAGGACGGCTCAGGCGACGCATGAGCAGGCCAGAGGTGAAACAAAACACCAGAAAGCGTACAGAATGGGGCAGATGTGATGTCCACCACGAACGCAAGCCGGAGCGGCTCCGCCAGCGCCGCACAAAACGAGTCAACAGTAAGAAACATCAAATAACTTTAGTCCTGAAAACCCAAGAAAGGACAAGACAACCCGAAGCGAAACAGAAGACAACCTACGAAGAGCAAGAAAAAGGTGCATAGAAACACCTGGAACATCATATTGTCGCCGAGACGAAGCTCGCAGGTGGGACACCATCAACAAAGCCACCTGATCACCACAGAGATGGTGATACCCGCGTCAAAATACCAGACGCGAAGAGCCGAGGAGAAAGCTGAACCAGTCACGTACAGGACCGGTCCAACCTGCCGAAAGAGGCGGAGCCGCGGAAAAACGCCCAGGTTCGGACACCTATCAAGCATCGTCTGAAAATAAAGCTGGGCCAGCCACCAAGGGACCATGAGGACTACTCTCTTGGGAATGGGCTCCAACCGAGTCAGAACCCGAAGCAACAGCTGCACTGGGAGAAGAGGAACAGATACCCCCACCTCGACCAGTCCTGCCGAAAGGCATCCACCGTGAACGCCTCGCAGGCGAGTAAGGGCTCCACATAGAATGGGCGACGCCTAGACCACGCTGACTCGAAAACGTCCATGGTCAAGAGTCCATACGTCCGGCAGAGCCAACGAAACGAGTCTGCGACGACTGGCCAATCGGCTAACAGAGGAATGAACCGAAACAGGCTCTCTGCCAGGACGTAGGACACACCCCGGACATGAACCTCATTGTTAGCCAAACCCCGAGAATCCAGCAAACGAGCCACTCGAAGGGACCAACCCCAAAGACAAACGCCTAAGAGAAACCCTGTGGTTCCGGCAAAGAACCGCCAGAGAACAGTCGAAATGGAGCTGAATGGTAGAACACCGAGTGACCCAAACCCTCCAAAGCGCAAACCAGGCAGCCACGAACTCCCGAACCATGCTGTGAGCCCGACTAACGGACAGACCCCACCATCCCCGGTCGACCTGGTAAGCACTGGTCACAAAGCCCCAGCCGAGAGATGACCCGTCCGTGAACACATCGAGCGAAGGCTCGGGAAGGTGCCAAAGCACGGAACCCCAAAAACCCCAAAGAGGAACCTGGTGATGCAGCACCAACACAAGATCCCCGGAGGAACGAACCCAACGACTGCAAGAGAGGAGGAAGGGGAGTCTCTGAAGGAACCAAACAGACACCGAAGCCAAACCCGACCCTGCGGGCAGACCAGTACTTCGAAGTTCAGACTCCCGCACAACTGCTCGAGCAACCCGAGGCCCAACTCAACAACAGCCAAAGGCGAGGTTAGGTTATCTTGAGGTTACCTTGAGATGATTTCGGGGCTTTTTAGTGTCCCCGCGGCCCGGTCCTCGACCAGGCCTCCACCCCCAGGAAGCAGCCCGAGACAGCTGACTAACACCCAGGTACCGATTTTACTGCTAGGTAACAGGGGCATAGGGTGAAAGAAACTCTGCCCAATGTTTCTCGCCAGCACCTGGGATCGAACCCAGGACCACAGGATCACAAGTCCAGCGTGCTGTCCGTTCGGCCGACCGGCTCCCGAGACCAAAGCCGCAGCAACACTTCTGGAGGGAAGGACAAGGAGCAGCCCAAGAGCCCTAAACAAGACCCAGCCAGGTCCAGGCCCGGGACAGAAACAGATGGAACGGCCTCCAGATCACCAGGAATCCAAACCCGGCAATCTGGAAAGAACCACACACCTGGCGAGCAGACAAGCGGACCGACTGGGAGCCCACACCAGCAAGTCGTTGAGGTAAGCCAGACACCGAATCCCAAGCAGACTCAGATAGGGCACCAAGATCCGGTAAAGATGTTTAAATACACCAAGTGCCAATTACAAACTAGGGAAGGCAACAAAAGCAGCAAGCTTGAAGCCCCACCACCAACTGTGTCAGTCCTGGAAAACTGGAGAGGAACATGCCAAGAATTGACCTGGAGGTCCAGGGCCACCATCCAGGCACCCGGCCCCAACAGAAGCGAGACCGGAGACAACAGTCCTCTGATGAGGGCATAGAATCCTGGGAGCAGACTGAAGAGGTCCAGAAGAACCGAAGATTCGCCAGGCGCATGTCTGCATAGAGCAGATGGGAACCTCAGAAGGATGGGGCAGATCGACCACGTCCAATGCACCCATTAAGATGACATGACGAGCGCAGGGGAAGAAGCCCACCCCGCCAGCCCTGAACCCCCCCAAAAGGAGGAGAAGCCATCCGCCGCCGCCACCAGAGGCCAGAAGACAACCAAAAGCACCCACTAACTGCGGGACCATGCGGGAGTCAACAGAGCAAGCTGCTTCCCCAGCACCCCGTCAACAGCGAAGGGAACAGAGCCCCTTCCGAAAGAAAAAGTATACATACAGTACATATATACACATATATACATATATATTATGTACACAGGAGCCGGTCGGCCGAGAGGACAGCACGCTGGACTTGTGTCCTGTGGTCCTGGGTTCGATCCCAGGCGCCGGCAAGAAACAATGGGCAGTTTCCTTCACCCCTATGCCCCTGTTACCTAGCAGTAAAATAGGAACCTGGGTGTTAGTCAGCTGTCATGGGCTGCTTCCTGGGGGTGGAGGACTGGTCGAGGACCGGGCCGCGGGGACACTAAAGCCCCGAAATCATCTCAAGATAACCTCAAGATAAGAACACATACATATACAGTACAACCTCGATTCAACGTACCCCGATTCAACGAATCTCCGGCTAGTTCGCACACTTTTCAGGCCGGATTTACTCACCCTGTTCGACGAACAATGGTTCGCCGAAGCGGGGGATGTTCGGATTTGCTTACGACGTCGAGACAGAGTTCACAGACTGGTGGAAAAGTTTCACATTCTATCACAGATTACAATTATTAATTCCTTCATATGACAAGTTCGATCACACAAGTGGACCGCACATGTGGTCCACAAGTGGTCCACAATCTTACGATGTTGGGACAGAGTTCACAGTGGTAGAAAACTTTACCATCCCATCACAGATTACAATTAATAATTCCTTCATATGACAAGTTAGATCACACAAATGGATCACACAAATGGACCACACAAGTGGACCACACAAGTGGACCACACAACAAGTGAATCATATGAACCAAACACCAGCCAGAATGGTCCACAAGAAGTGACGCATATTAACCAAACACCAGCCAGAGTGGTCCACAGAAGTGAACGACTGAGTTTCAATGATTTTCGTTCACCGATTTGTGGCACACGTATCATTGTAAATTAATTTAAAGGCTGAAGCGTGAATAGCTAGCTAATATGTTGAAATCTTCTTATACATTTTCTGTGATGAAACAAGACGAGTGAGGGTAGACAGATACGGGAATACTGTACAGTAAACTTCACTTTACAGTGAGGTTTCACTCACTTTCGTCTGTGTTGTCATAGTTCAGTGACCCATGACTTTGAACGTTTCACATTAATAAATCATTTCTAAAACTGGTGTTTTAATAACTCTCTATTATCCTAATTAAACTAAACTAAATAAGACCAAAAATATGCTGTAATAAGGTAGATATCTCCTATTTGAGAAATTGTTCACGTTATTTGCAGCACAACTCCAGCAAGAGTAGACGGGTCTAATCCCTGTCCATACACCATGCTTGTTGTGTTGTGTTCGATTTCGTCGCCACAGTTCAGCGATCTACGGCTTCGAAATAATAAAATTAATAAATTAGTTCCAAAGTATTTTTTATAGCTCTTATTACCGTAATAATGTTGCTAAACTAAATATGTAACCCAAAAATATATAATTTGATGTAAATTGAATAT
Organism: Procambarus virginalis; assembly: GCA_020271785.1. Taxonomy (NCBI): domain Eukaryota; kingdom Metazoa; phylum Arthropoda; class Malacostraca; order Decapoda; family Cambaridae; genus Procambarus; species Procambarus virginalis. The sequence goes on from WNGS01052365.1 coordinate 9,281,894, forward strand.
TTGAGAGAAATTAAGAGAAACATATGGTACTGGAAATCGAACACAACACCAGGCGGTGTTTTGTTCGATTTCGTCGCCACAGTTCAGTGACCTATGGCTTCGAAATAATGAAATAAATAAATCAGTTTCAAAATAAGTATTTTTTATAGCTCTTATTATCGTAATAATGTTGCTAAACTAAATACATAACACAAAAATATATAATTTGATGTAAATTGAATATTTAAGAGAAATTTATGTTACTGGATCAGGCTTAAACACCAGCCAACTGAAGGGTGTGCGTATAGACTTAGTCTGCGTTCGTACAGTATGCACCCAGTGCCCTTAGCTTTGTCTGCGATTGACGTACAGTATTTATCGGCCGGTGGAAGAATAATTGTGGAATTGACCATTTTTTTACTACAGCTCTTTGGTTATAAAACAAAATGTCTCAGGGGCTTACTAATAGTGCCTTATTAATGCCAAAAACGAAGCAATATTTTGCAACAACTAGTAGCAGAAAATCAACCAGCACGAGAACAGCCGTACCCAGCACGAGAACAGCCATACCCAGCACGAGAACAGCCGTACCCAGCACGATAACAGCTGTACCCAGCACGAGAACAGCCGTACCCAGCACGAGAACAGCCGTACCCAGCACGATAACAGCTGTACCAAGCACGAGAACAGCCGTACCCAGCAAGAGAACAGCCGTACCCAGCACGAGAACAGCCATACCCAGCACGAGCACAGTTGTACCCAGCACTGGTACAACAGCCGTACCCAGCACGAGAACAGCCGTACCCAGCACGATAACAGCTGTACCAAGCACGAGAACAGCCGTACCCAGCAAGAGAACAGCCGTACCCAGCACGAGAACAGCCATACCCAGCACGAGCACAGTTGTACCCAGCACTGGTACAACAGCCGTACCCAGCACAAGCACAGTTGTACCCAGCACTGGTACAACAGCAGCCAGCACCAGCTCAGAAGCGGCTGAACTCACAGCAGCAGCGAGCACCAGCAAAGCTGATGCAAACATCTAAAAACATCGTGTGCAACATGAACAGTTAGAACAAGTGTTAAATTTAAGTGTGTACTCAGTGTTAAAATTAAAGTTGCAGTAATTTTTGTGTACAATAGTTTTCATAAACTGTATTGTAGTACTCAACATACACAGAACTACTTTTAATCAACACAGTGCTAACGGCATAATGCACTGCAGTACGTATTTACTGTAGAGCATTCACAACTTCACAAAACTTCAAGATGGATATAACTTCAACAATAAGGTAAATTTATGAATTACAGTATTTCTTAGTAGAGAAGTAATATATAGGTAGAGTATGTAATATGATAATGCATTTTTATTGTGTACAAGAAAAAAAAAAGACTGACACAAACGCCTCCTGAAGGTCACCTCTTGCAACGAATCCAACGCTCCAACGAACTGGGGTTGGTCCCATATAGTATGTTGAATCGAGGTTGTACTGTACATATATACACATACACATATACATACACGTGCACATACACATGTATGTGTATGTGCTAATAAAGAACTAGAAAAGTATAAAGAAGAAATAAAAGAGACATATGCCCAAGTTGTAAAAGAGAAAGAGACAATCAAGGAAGTGTGTTTGGAAGTCAAAACCAGAAATGACAAACAAGAAGCAGATCTTAGGCAAGCAATTAGGAAAGAACTGGTAACCAACAGTAAACTGGTACAAAACACTGTAGATAAAAGTAAGTCCATAATAGTTTTTGGATGTTTAGAGAAGGAAATTCCATCTAGGGTGGACCGAGCAGCAAAAGATGAAAATCATAGAAAAAATAGTAGGAATAGAAGGCCTAAATTCAAAGGAGCATGTCAGTGATTTTAGGAGGATAGGAAAATATGAGAAAGACAAGAACTGCCCCTTAAGGGTGATGTTTAATGGAGTGAAATATATGACATAAGTGCTTCGGAATACCAGAAAACTGCAATGTGATGAGGATGGCAAACTTTGGTCAATAAGACACGACCTCTCACAAGAGGACAGAGAAAAGCTGAAAATGAACCTCGCTGAAGCGAAACGTCTAAATGGGGATAGAAATGAGAAGAGAGAAATTCTCTTTTCTATAAAGTGTCAGGGACTGGAAAGCTTGTGAAATGGTACATAAAGACAGAGTAACAAAATCATTAAAGGAAGGGGTGTGTAAAGAACAAAGGGAAGGGGAACATATTCCTGAAAATAGTATATACCAGCATAGATGGAGTGAGATAGAAAATATTGGAGTTGAAAGATATAATCAAGCTCAAAGTCCCAGATATTGTCGCATTAACAGAGAAGAAACTTGAAGAAAATATTTTAAATGAGGTCATATTCCCAAGGGGCTACTCAGTTTGGAGACGTGACAGGAAACTAAGAAGGGGGGAGGAGTGGCTGTGCTGGTGAAAGAACACCTGAAAGTAAGAGAATTAATGTTTGAAAACCTAGAGATATTGACATAATGGCATTGCAGCTCTGTAATCAAGATAAGCTGATAATTTTAAATGCCTACAGCCCACCAGCAAGCAACACATGGACAAAGGAAGAACTGGATGACAAACGAGAGGGCCTCATAATGGTCATGAGAGAGATTATGGTAAGAGCTGACAGATAAATCCCGATTGTTGGTACTGGGGAACTTTAACTTTAAAGCAATACACTGGGAGGCATACGAGGCAAGAACAGAGGACATTTGGACAGGCAGATTTGTAAACCTCATCTTGGAGACATTCATGTATCAACACGTCAAGCAGGCCACAAGAATGAGGGAAGGGGATGTTCCGTTAGTACGGGATCTAGTATCACCAGGAAAGAAGAGGTATTTGACATCAAGTACCTTCCTCCCTTGGAAAAGAGTGATCACGTCTTCTTGGACATTAAATATGCTAGGCGATAAATCTAGTAGAGAATGGGGACAGTGAAACAGTTGTTAAACTCGATTTCAAGAGAGGACGCTATGAGGAACTTAGAAATTTTTTTCTTGGGTATAATTGGACAGACTTGTTGCTAGGCAAGGAAGTAAATGAAATGTATGCCAAATTTTGCACAATATATGATGAAGGCACAACAACATTCATATCAAAACAGGCCTCTTTCTATAATGATTCCATTGCCTTTGTCCTTTTGAATCTCTCGCCTCTCTGCAATTTCCTGTTGAACCAACCCATGTTTCCCAGGGGGTCTGCATG
>WNGS01052365.1:9292255-9306713 GCA_020271785.1 Procambarus virginalis
TTCCGGCTCCCAAACGTCTGAGGGTTTCGGAGTCGGCACAGGGTTTAGTTGGTAATGAGACTCGGGTGGCTTCGGGGGCTGTCCCATTCGGGGCGGAGACGGAGGCATTTGAACCGGTTCCTCCTGCCGAGACTTCTGGGTCCCACCAACAGACCCCCTTCTTGTCTGCCTTTCCCCTGGACTCTGCCTTTTCTTCAGGGTAGAGGGTTTGGAGGACGGCTCTGCCCCGGGTCCTGACTTGGGGATCTACGGGCTGGGGAGGAGTCGACCTGGGGAACCTTGGGGCCCCCCCTTTGACCCCGCTTGGGTGCTTTTGCCTTCCTTGCGGGGTTCATTGTTGCAGGGGGGGAAGGGTTTTCTTACCCCACTTCACTGTATGAGTATGATTTGGGTTCGGCTTCTCCCCGGGTTCAGTTCCGGGCCCCTTTGGGTACCTTGGCCCCGTCTTTCCGGAGGTTTTCTGCTTCTCGTATCTCCGCGAAAGAGGTTCGGGAGGCTCTTGCTTCATACCTCCTGCGAGACCCAGTTTCTGCCTCTGTCATGGATCCGTCCTCTTTTGAGTTTGGTTCTTCTTCCCCGTTTTGGGTGCATTTGGAGGTTCCAGAGTCTTCCTGGCTGGCAGACTGTCCATTCTTTTCATTGGGGGCGTGGCATGGGTTGTCATACCCGCACGCTTGATTGGCGTGAAACTTCTACTATTCTGCAGGTTTACCTGGGGGGCGAGTTTGAGCACCTTGATGCATGCTTGTTCACCCCATGTTTTCTCGAGATGTTGGTCTTTTGCAGCTTTACGTGCAGGTTCCTTCTCTTTCGGCGTCTTCAGTTGCGGAGGATTTGTGCACCCGTGGGCATTTGGCTTCGGTCTTATGTTTCTTTTCCCTTCTCGAGCTGTCTTCTGCCTGGCTTGAGGAGGATGTGAAGGTGTTGAGTGCCGAGCCACCATCTGGGGTGCTGACTTCGGTAGCTAGGGCATCGGCTGCACTGTTGAAGCTCTTTGCGCCTATCCTGAAGGAGGCGGTGTCTGTTCTTTACTTCTCGCCTTACGTGCCATCAGGCTGTGCTCGCTCTCTTTGGAATCTGCTTGGGCCCTGGCTCTTAGGTTTTCGTCTCCATTTTGTCCGTTTCTGTTTGCAGAGGCTACAGTCTCGCAGTTTCTGCAAGCAGCTTCGACTAGCTGTTGTCCATTGTCGGACTTGTTCGTTCTCCGGGGTGGTCGTTCTCGGCTGTCTCGGAGGGGTAATGCCAGGGTTCTGGATTTCTTTCTTTCTACTTTCAAATGTGGTCTAGAATAGATATTTGCGAGATACTGTACTGACGCTCAGTGCGCTCAACTCACACCAAAGTATCACCTGCGTACTTGTGTATATTCGACCAAATATATATATATTATTTTAGTGTTTGTGTTTATTGTCACCATACTTTACGTAACAATAGAACCGTTACATTGGTTGTCGAGGTGGGTCATTGGTGCCAGTTTCTGAGCCAATGTTGCCTTCGGTGCCGGTGCCATCTGGTCGGCACGGTGATTGCTCTGTTCAGCGCTCGGCTTCTCGTAAGGGGCGTCGTACGATAGGGGGGGGGGGCGCTCTATTTGCCCACACTTGGTCCCAAGATATGTGGGCCTTTTTGGTTGTGTCATCCGGCCTGTGGTGGTGTTGGGTGGCTCCTCCTCCTTTGGGGGGTTTGGGGCTGGCAGGGCAGGCTTCATGTCCTGAGCTTCGTCAACTTATCTTTGAGTGGGTGCACTTGGGCGTGGTCGAAACGACCACGAAACGACCCCTCCTTTCGGATGATTACTCTGTCTTAGGTCCAGCTTCTGTTGGAGCCGATTGCCTGGATGGTGTCCCTGGACCTCAAGGACGCATATTGGCACGTTCCTATTCATCCGGGGTTCGGGGACTGGTTAGGTTTCGTGGTGGGGCATCAGGCTTACCACCTTCGTTGCCTTTCTTTTGGCTTGAATCTGGCCCTTTGCATTTTCACGCGTCTTACCCGGGATGTGGTGATCTATCTGCATTTGCTAGGGATTCGTGTTTTGGCCAACCTCGACGACTGGCTGGTGTGGGCTCCCAGTCGGTCCGCTTGTTTGCTCGCCAGGGATGTAGTTCTTTCCCAGCACGCCAGGTTCGTATTCTTGGTGAAATAGAGAAACTCTCATCTGGTTCTGTCCTAGGTTCGGACCTGGCTGGGTGGTGTTTGGGACTCTCGGGCCGCTTCCTTGTCTCGCTCTCCAGAGGCGTTGCTGCTACTGCGGTCCCACCTTCGGCTGTTTCTGAGGGGGGGTCCCGGGTCATTCGGTGGTTGCTCGAGCAGTTGTGCGGGAGTCTGAACTTCACCATACGGGAGTCTGAACTTCGCTGTGCTGGTCTACCCGCCAGGTTGGGTTTGGCTTCGGCGTCTGTTTTGGTTCCTTCGGGAACCTTCTGCCTCTCTCGTGATTGTTAGGTTCGTACTCCGGGGGCCTTGTGTCGGTTGCTGCGTCACCCGCTTCCTCTTCGGGGTTTTTGGGGCTCGGTGCCTTGGCGCCTTCCCGAGCCTTCGCTCGATGTGTTCACGGATGCGTCATCTTTCGGCTGGGGCTTTGTGACCAGTGCTCACCAGGCCAGCCAAGGACAGTGGGGTCCATCCTTTCGTCGGGCTCACAGCACGGTTCGGGAGTTCGCTTCGGAGGGTTTGGGTCATTCAAGACTCGACCATCTTCCACCATTCGTACTGTTCTCTGGTGGTTCATTGCCTGAACCTCGTGGGTTCTCTTCGGTCCTTGCCTCTTTGGGGTTGGTCCCTTTGAGTGGTTCGTCTGTTGGATCTCGGGGTTTGGCTCTGTGCGGTTCATTCCCTTGTCCACAGAATGGACGGCCGACGCCAACTCGTTTCGTTGGCTCTGCCAGACATACGGAACTCCCAGACATGGACCTCTTCGCGTCGGCGTGGTCTCGGCGTCTCCCAGTCTATGTGGCGCCCTTCTCCGACTGCGAGACGTTCACGGTGGATGCCTTTCTGCAGGACTGGTAGAGATGGGGTTACCTGTAACTTTTTCCCCTGGTCCAGCTGTTGCTTCGGATTCTGGCTCGGTTGGAGTCCTTCCCAGAGTCATCCTCGTGGCCCTTGGTGGCCGGCCTAGCCTTGGTTTCCAGGCGCTGCTTGCTTTGTGTCTGAACCCAGGACGTTTCCCGTGGCTCCGCCTCTTTCAGCAGATCGGACCGGTCTCCAGTATGTGGCTGGTTCGGCTTTCTCCTCTGTTCTTTGCGTCTGGTCTTTTTGATGCTGGTGTATCACCATCTCTATGGTGATCAGGTGGCTTCATTGATGGTGTCCCACCTATGAGTTTCGTCTCGGCGACAGTATGAAGTTTCCTGGCGTTCTTTTCACCATTTTCTTCGTAGAAAAATTTTCTTCTGCTCTTCGTAGGTTGTCTTCTCTTTCGGATCAGGTTGTCTTGTCCTTTCATTCTTGACTTTTTCAGGACCGTCATTTGATGCCTAATATTGTCGCCTTGTATCGTGCAGCGCTGGTAGAGCCGCTTCAGCTTGCGTTCAGGGTGGAGGTCACATCCGCCCCATTCCGTAAGCTTTCTTGTGCTTTGTTTCACCTTCGGCCTGCTCATGCGCCACCTGAGCTATCCTCGTCCTTGGACAGTGTGCTCTATCTTTCCTCTCCTTAGTTTGTGGTGGCCCCTTCAGTTCAAGATTGTTTTTCCATGGCCCTGTTTTTGTTCTCATTGGCCTCTGGGGGTTGGGTAGGGAGGGGTTTCTGCTCTTTTGGTCCTGGTGGTAGGTTTGTACGTTTGCAGCCTTCTCCGTCTTTAATGGCGAAGAATGAGATAGCTGCTTTCTGAAGGGGTCCTTGGGTGGTTGATGCTTGGTTGGTTCGGCCAGGAGTGCATCATGTGTTGTGTCCAGTTGAGGCTCTTCGCCGTTACCTGCGCGCCTTGACTGTGGTGACTGGGGATGCGCTTTGGGTTGATCCAGTTTCCCTCATTCCTTGTTCCAAGGCTCGGATCTCCCTGGTCGTCCGCAGGGTTATTAAGTCTAGCCAGCCTGCGGTCTATCATGGGTCATGCGGCCCATGACATTTGGAAGTTTGCAGCTTTGGCTGCAGTGTTTGGTAACATGTCTTGGGCTAATATTCGGGCGAGGAGATTTTGGAGGTGAAACAGGGTCCTGGTCGCCCATTATTTGGTGAACGTGCCTGCTCCTGGGCGTTCTTGTGTTGCTTTGGGTCGCAGGTTGCAGCCAGTTGTCTCGGCTTTACGTTGAGAAGTTTGTGGCAGCTGCCTGCTGGGTAAGTCCATCTTTTTCCTTCTCCTTAGGAATGAAGCTCCAGGGAGCTGTAGGGGCTCTCCTCAGAAAACCAGCATTGAATGTAATGAAATGCCATTTTCTGGGTGAGCCCCAAAATCTCCTTGGCAACCCTCCCTCCCACCGGCCGGCGTTTTTTTGCATTGGTTGAAGCTTAGCTTCTGAAATGGAGTGCTATGCAGCCAGCGTCGTGAGGTCCGGGGCCCCCTTTCCCTCTTGGGGAGGGGAGGACTGCGTGGATGAGCGGTGCGGCAGTAGTGTGACATTTACTTGTTTCCTTGGGATTGAAAGAAGTTCTACCTCTCTGTTCGGTTTTGTTTTAGTTTCTTACCATGTGGGGTTTGTTTTGTTATGCCTACCTTTCTGGGTGCCTAACCCAGGTCGATGGCAGATAAGGAAAACCCCCAACCACAGGGGGTTTTCTAGGGCCATTGCTTCCTGAAACCTCTCTGAACGGGCCAGGTTCTAGCTCATGGTCCCTGGTCGGTCTGAACTCCATAGCTCCATAGTTCATTATGACGTAACGTTACGTCATAATTGCCATTGAACAGAGAAGGTCCCAGTAAGGTAGGGGAATCAAAACAGACCACTGTCTGGTTAACCTGTGCAATCTACAACCCAAATGATCCAAATGACTCCTCTAGAAAAAAAAACAAGCAACTCTTCATGTGACTAGCTCATTATGCTCATTAATGTTACCTCCTCCCTCATAAGGAAGGGGGGATGGAGCCAATAGTCCATCACTCCAGTTCTTGAATGATGAAAAACTGCTGACCGGAGGGAGGGTGTCAGGGAGCCTTCGGGGCTCACCCAGAAAGGTGACTCCCTGGTTTTTGGTGGGGAGCCCTAAACTAACTCCTCAAAGATAATTAAAAGGAGGGACTTACTCGGGAGGTGGTAGCACCGTGGGTCTCAAGACAAAGAAGAGACAGAGGGCAGTGACAGGCGCCCCAAAGCCACACACGGCTAGAAAGGAACCAGAACATTCAGTAGATACCTGGCGGCCAGGACTCTGTTCGACCTCCAAAATCCCTGCGCCCGAATGTCTACTCAAGACATGTTGCTAAAATGCCAGCGTTGAATGCAATGAAATGTCTGAGGGTGGTCCCGGAGGCTACCTGAAGCTATACAAACTGATATGTGCTTTATTAGTTTTGGCTCGTCCGTCACAAGAGGGAAAAAGGCAAAGAGGGACCGATGGCCGCAACAGACTCCCCAAAGCAACACAAGGCCAGAAACGACCCGAAATGGTCACAAGATATCTGGCAGCCAGGACCCTGATTGACCTCCAAAACCCACGTGGCCGGATATTAACCCAGAACATGTTCCCAAACACTGCCATACGTCATTGGCACAAGGGTAGACTGCAGGCTGGCTGGACTGGATGACACTGCGGACAACCTGAGACACATAGAGCCCTGTTACAGGGAACCAGGGAAACTGGAATCACCTAAGGAGCATCCACTGTCACAGAACCAGTGGCCCGCAGGCAGTGACGTAAAGTCACCACCGGACACAACACGTCATGCACCCCCAGCCTAATCAACCAAGTATCCACAACCAACAGACCCCTCCGAAAGCTCGCTATCTCAATCTATGCCAGAGAAGAAGGAGAAGGCTGCAAACAAACAAGACGACCACATGGATCAAAGGAATGCAGTTTGAGAATCTCATGCTAGGCCCATCCAAACCTGAGCCCAGGATGGGACCAATTGGGACTTCGACCAAGTTACCAGGGATCCTAATCTGGCAAGCCAGGAAAGAACCAGAATCCTGGCAAGCAGACAAGCAGACCGGCAGGGAGACCACACCAACTAGTCGTCAAGGCAGGCTGCCAGCCAAGAAGACACAAGAACTTCGAAATGCACCCAATCAGTGTAAGAGGAACAAAAACGGTTTTGTTTTTTACTCAAACAAAACCAGATCCAATACAAAGGCATAAACTGGGTCACGCAGGAGGTAGGCGCCAAGGGCCTCCCTGAACCTCTACAAGGGAAAGCCGAGAGGAAGAAAATCTCCAAAACACGAATCCGAGGTACCCTAGGGCACCCACAAATGAACTTGGGGGGGGGGGAGAGCCCTACCTTCCGCATTTGGCGGCATATAATAACTCACAAGGTTAATGATTTTTTTTATATATAAAAGGAGCCCCACAACTAAAATGGCTGAAATACGGACAGAATACCGAGGACTAGGAGGCTTGGGAGCCAGAAAAGCATACAGGGTATGGTCGCTGGACACAAAATCCGTGCCCACAATAAAATAATGAAAACAAGCCAAGAACCACAGTCTGTAAACACAAGACTGAGGTAATAATATACAGAAGTACAACAGTCTCATACACAAGACAAGACTGCCCTTAGAACACAAGACCAGGAGACATGACTACCACCCATAATTCCCCAGGGGAAACAGACAGGGTAGAAAAGGATGGATGAATCAATACGATTGGTATACCCATAATGGAACATTGGTGGTAACTGAGTACCCAAAGGAGTCAGATAGACATGAAAAAGAACTTGTCCAAAGGCAGAGTAGTAAGTAAAGGGAATGCAGGAGGCAGTGATAAGACAGAGGCTGCAAATATAGAAACGCAGGAGCTCAAAAAGCTCAGGAATGTGCACACGAGTAGAATGACTGGTAAGAGGCAGGCCCAAGAGCCAAAGTGCAACCCCCGCAAGCACAACTAAAGGAGTACAACGGGGCGAGTACAAACTTACCACAACTACAGATGACACTGCGGTAGTGATGAGGGAAAAAGACGAATTCACATACCTCCCCACCCTTTCATAGCAGACGTGACCCACACCCGAGACATGTCACACAAAAGTCAACGACAGTCACTGGTAAGAACAAGAGCGCATAACTAAATGCAAAACGACCCAAAAAGCAGGAAAAGAATGGTAACTTTCACTGGCCCAGCCGCCATATTCAAGAGCGGGTAGCAACAAACCAGTGCTGTGGGATGATGCACCATGACTAGAGTGCTGCCCTGACAGCCAGCTGCAGCAACGCAAACTGTAGAGCAAAATATGTGCTAAAAATATAAACAACGAAACCACTGATCTGAGAGGAGGGAAGAGCAGGGGTACCAAAAGCACCGGAAGATAACGTGCAATAAATATATGATGAATCAAAAAATAAAGTCGTGATATTAATATTTTCTTGGGGAGCCCCTACGGCTCCCTGGAGCTTATCGAGCTAATGTATGTTATGTTAGACCGGGACACTAGCTATGGAGTTCAGACTACCAGGGACCAGCGCCAGAACCTGGCCCCTTCAGAGAGGTTCAGGGAGCATGGCCCTGGAAAACCCCATATGGTTGGGGGTTTTCCTTATCTGCCATCGACGGGGTTAGGCACCAGAAAGGTAGGCGTAACAAAACAAACCCCACATGGTAGAAAACTACAACAAACGAACAGAGAGGTAGAAAAAACTCCCTACAATCACAAGGAAAACAATCAAACAATCACTTTACTGCCGCGCCGGTTGTCCGCGCAGCCCTCCCTCCCCGGGAGGGGGAGGGGGAGGCCCCGGACCTCACCGCGCCGGCTGCCGTCAGTTCGTAAGCTAGTGTCAACGGGATACACGCTTCTCTGGCCTCAAATTCCTGGCGGTGTTTGCCTCGTGTGGCGTTCTCTGCTGTTTTTGTGGTTTGCGGTGGCCAGGAGTATTTCATCAGGCCGGGGCTGCATGAGTCTAGGGGTTCCTTCCCTAGGCGCCTGTGAGTACTGCCCTTGCGTGTCAGGGTTAATCTTCTCTGGGGCGTTCGGGAACCGCTCCCGTAGGGGTTCTTGCTGCTCGGCATTTGCCTCGCCCTTGGGGCCAGCTGGGGCTTGGGCCCTTGTTGGGCTTGGGGCCTTGTTTGGCCTTGGGTAGGGAGGTTGGTGTTGTGCTGTTTAGGGCGCCAAGGTGTGCACTGCCTGCCACTACGCGACGGCTAGGTTCCTGTTGCCTCTGGGGGCGGTGTACTTTTGCGGGGTTTTTCTTGTGTTTTATTTCTTGCCTGGTGGGGGGTCCTGCATAGTGTGGCTATAGTTCCACTAGTACGTGTTTGGCAGCCTTTGCCAAAGGTGACAGTCGCATTTACCTCCGTCATGCTGCCTGTTGGGTCCCTGACACCTGACCGGAGTCTTGCGAGAGAGTTCTCTGCTTGTTCTCCAGTACTCCTGATGTTATTGCTATTCAGAGTACAGGCGGCATCCGTGTTGCAAGCTAGGTTAGGTTGCTGCAACATGCTAGGTTGGTTTCCCACTCGGATGCCCCGAGGCCGCCCCGTTTTGGTTCGGTGCTGTTCGCCCTCCTCCCTCCCTGTTCCCGGTTCCGGACTGTCTGCGGGTTTCGGGGTCGGGGCGGGGTTTAGTTGGGGCAGAGACTCGGGCGGTTTTCGGGGGCTGCCCCATTCGGGTTGGGGGACGGAGGTTTTAGAGCCTGTTCCTCCTGCCAAGGCTTCTGGGCTTACCAGCGGCCCGTTCTTGCTGCCTTTCCCATGGACTCTTTCTTTTCTTTAAGGGCGGAGGGCTTGGAGGACGGCTCTGCCCCGGGGCCTCTGTTGCTGGTTCCCGGGGCTGTGGGGGATGCCTGCTAGCAGTTCTGGGGCGGTTTGCCCCTGCCGGGTTTTTCTGCTTTTGGGCGGAGTTTTTAGCCCATCCAGTCTGCTTGCTTCCACTTTTGCTGGCGTGTTTTGTCTCTTAGCGTCCAGCACAGCCCCTGCTGGCGGCCATTTTCGTCTGCCTGTTTCCCGGCGTGGCCACCAGGGCGGCGTTGCGGTTTGTTTACATACGCCTGGGTGTGCGAGCGAGCGTCTGGGGTGAGTTTTTCACCCTTTTTTCAGGGGTTTTCTTCTCCTGTTGTCGTTTTTTTTTTGCTTTTCTGGTGTTTTCTGCCCGTTACTGTTCCTTTGGGTGTTTATTTTCCACGGGCTTCTGGGCCCATGGGTTTGGGCTCAGTGTTTCTGGCTGTTAGGCTTGCTCCCACACCTTGTCCCTCGGTTTTCGGTCTGTTCTGACTGTTTCCCAGAGGGTTCTGTATGGGGGCTGCGCTTGCCTTCTGTGGTGTTCTCCGCCGGCAATTGTGGTGGTTTGGCTTCCCCTGGTTCGATTCTGGGTTCCTTTGGGTTCTTTGGTTTCGTTCCAGAGGTTTCTCCTCTTGGGCCCCCTTTTTGTGGGTTCAGGGGGCTTTGTTTCTCATGTGACCTGGTTCTGCCTTCTGGGGTTCCGGGGTCTTCCTGGCTTGCAGACTGCTCTTTTTGGGTCTAGGCACATGTTGTGCTGGGCCTTTGGGGTTTTGCTGTCGAGGTGGGCCTTTTGATGCAGTTTAGTGCCTTCTTTGCCTAGCCGGTGTGGTGCTCTGCCCACTGGTCGGCAACTTGTACTTTACATTTACATTGTATGTACTCGCCTCGTTGTGCTTGCGGGGGTTGAGCTTTAGCTCTTTGGTCCGCCTCTCAACCGTCGTTCAACAGGTGTACAGGTTCCTGAGCCTGTTGGGCTCTATCATCCCTACACTATAAACTGTGTAGGGAGTCAGCCTCCGCCACATTGCTTCCTAATGCCTGGGTGTACGCTTGTGCATGTGTACGCTGTGTGTGTGTGTGCATGTGTATACATGTCATATCTTGTTTGTGTATATGTATATGCATAATGTGTATGTGTACTTTTATTTATTTTTTTTTTCTCTGTTGGCGGGGTGCTGGGGGAGCAGCTTGCTCTATTGCCTCTCGCATGGTCCCGCTGTTGTGGGCGCTTTGCGTCGTCTTCCGGCCTCTGGTGGCATCGGTGACGGCTTCTCCCCCTTTGGGGGGTTCAGAGCTGGCGGGGGGGGCTTCTTCCCCTGCGTTCGTCGTGTCATCTTCGTGGGTACGTTGGACGTGGTCGGTCCGTCCCATCCTTCTGGGGTCCGGCTTCTGTTGGGGGCGGGTGCCTGGATGGTGGCCCTGGACCTCCAGGTCACCTCTTGGCGCGTTCCTCCCAGGTTTTTCTGGGTCTGGCACGGTTGGTGGTGGGGCTTCAGGCTGGCTGCTTTTGTTGCCTGCCCTATTTTGTGCTGAGCACTTTGAAATTTTTGCATCTTTCCCGGATCTTGGTTCCTGTCTGTGTCTGAGATTCGGTGTATGGCCTACCTCGACGTCTGGCTGGTGTGGGCTCCCAGTCAGTCCGCATGTCTGCTCGCCAGGGGTGTGGTTCCTTCCAGATCGCCGGGTTTGGTGTCCTGGTGATCGGGAGGTTTTTCCATATGTTTCCATCCCGGGTTCGGGCCTGGTCCTTGTTTAGGGCTATTGGGCCACTCATTCTTTCCCTCCAGACGTGTTCCTGCAGCTGTGGTCCCGCCTTCGGCGGTGCATGAGACGGTCTCGGGTTGCTCAGCGGTTGCTTGAGCGGTTGTGCGGGAGTCTGAACTTCGCCGTGCTAGTCTACCCGCCGGGTCGGGTTTGGCTGCGGCGTCTGTTTTGGTTCCTTCGGGGATTTCCTTTCCGCCTCTCTCGCGATCGTTGGGTTCTCCCTCCGGGGGTCTTTTGTCGGTTGCTGCGTCACCGGCTTCCTCTTCGGGGTTTTCAGGGTTCGGTGCCTTGGCGCCTTCCCGAGCCCTCGCTCGTTGTGTTCACGGACGCGTCGTCTCTTGGCTGGGGCTTTGTGACCAGTGCTCACCAGGCAGGCCAGGGACGGTGGGGTTCGTCCTTCCATCGGGCTCACAGCACGGTTCGGGAGTTCGCAGCTGTCTGGTTCGCGCTTCGGAGGATTCGGGTCGCTCGGGGATCGCCCTTTACCTCCGTTTGGACTGTACTCCAGTGGTTCCTTGCCTGAACCGCGGGGGTTCTCTTCAGTCCTTAGCTCTTGGGGTTGGTCCCTGCGAGTGGTTCGTCTGCTGGATTCCCGGGGTTTGGCTCTCCGTGTGGTTCACGTCCGGGGAGTGTCCAACGTTCTGGCGGACGGTCTGTCTCGCTCCCCTGTCCACGGGGTGGACGGTCGACGACGACTCGTTCGTTGGATCTGCCAGACGTACGGTCTCCCAGATGTGGACCTCTTCGCGTCGGCGTGGTCTCGGCGTCTCCCGATGTGACGCCTTCCCCGACTGCGCAGCGTTCGCGGTGGATGCCTTTCGGCGGGACTGGTCTAAGGGGGGTTCCCTGTACCTCTTCCCTCCGGTCCAGCTGTTGCTTCGGGTTCTGGTTCGTTTGGAGACATTCCCAGGGAGAGTACTCCTTGTGGCCCATTGGTGGCCGGCCCGGCTTTGGTTTCCGGTGCTGTTGACTCGGTGCCCGAACCCGGGACGTTTACCGCGGCTCGCCTCTTTCAGCAGGTCGGTCCGATCTGGTACGGGGCTGGTTCGACCTTCTCCTCTGCTCTTCGCGTCTGGGTTTTTGACGCGGGTGTATCACCAATTCTATGGTGATCAGGTGGCTTCGTTGATGGTGTCCCACCTGAGAGCTTCGTTTCGGCGACAGTATGGATTTCCTGGCGTTCTTTTCGCCATTTCTGGCTCTTTGTAGGTTGTCTTTCTTTCGGATCAGGTTGTTTTGTCCTTTCTTTCTTGGCTTGTTCAGGACGGTCGATTGATGCCTGATACTGTCGCCTCGTCTCGTGCGGCGCTGGCGGAGCTGCTCAAGCTAGCTTTCGGGGTCGACGTTACATCCGCCCCGTTTCGTAAGCTTTCCTGTGCTATGTTTCACCTCCGGCCTGCTCATGCGCCTCCTGAGCCGTCCTGGTCCTTGGACCGGGTACTCTTCTATCTTTCCTCTCCTCGGTTTGTGGTGGCCCCTTCGGTTCCTGATTATTTTTCCCAGGCTTTGTTTTTGTTGGCGTTGGCCTCTGGGGGCCGGGTAGGGGAGCTTCATGCCCTCCTCCGGCGCAGGGTTTCTGCTCTTTTGGTCCTGGGGTAGGTTTGTCCGTTTGCAGCCTTCGCCTTCTTTTCTGGCGAAGAACGAGACGGCTGCTTTCCGGAGGGGTCCGTGGGTCATTGATGCTTGGTTGGTTCGGCCGGGGGTGCATCATGTGTTGTGTCCAGTTGCGGCACTTCGCCGTTGCTTGCGCGCTTCGGCCGGTATGGCTGGGGATGCGCTTTGGGTTGATCCAGTTTCCCTCGTTCCCTGTTCCAGGGTTCGGGTCTCCCAGGTTGTCTGCAGGGTTATTAAATCTAGCCAGCCTGCGGTCTATCCTCGTGCCCATGACGTTAGGAAGTTTGCGGCTTTGGCTGCTGTGTTGGTAATATGTCTTGGGCACATATTCGGGCGCGTGGTTTTTGGAATCGAACAGGGTCCTGGCCGCCCGTTATTTGGTGAACGTCCGTGCTCCTCGGCGTTCTTGTGTTGCTTTGGGTCGCAGGTTGCAGCCAGTTGTCTCGACTTCGCGTTGAGGAGTTTGTGGCCGCCGCCTCCCGGGTACGTCCCTTTTTTCCTTCTCTTTGGGTAATTAGCTCCAGGGAGCCGTAGGGGCTCCCCACAGAAAACCAGCGTTGAATGTAATGAAACGCCATTTTCTGGGTGAGCCCCGGAGGCTCCCTGGCTACCCTCCCTCCCGTCCGGTCGGCGGATTTTTCGCGTTGGTTGAAGCCTAGTTTCCGAACTGACGGCAGCCGGCGCGGTGAGGTCCGGGGCCCCCCCCTCCCCCTCCCGGGGAGGGGAGGGCTGCGCGGACAACCGGCGCGGCAGTAAAGTGATTGTTTGATTGTTTTCCTTGTGATTGTAGGGAGTTTTTCTACCTCTCTGTTCGGTTTGTTGTAGTTTTCTACCATGTGGGGTTTGTTTTGTTACGCCTACCTTTCTGGGTGCCTAACCCCGGTCGATGGCAGATAAGGAAAACCCCCAACCATATGGGGTTTTCCAGGGCCATTGCTCCCTGAAACCTCTCTGAAGGGGCCAGGTTCTGGCGCTGGTCCCTGGTAGGTCTGAACTCCATAGCTAGTGTCCCGGTCTAACATAACATACATTAGCCCGATAAGCTCCAGGGAGCCTCCGGGGCTCACCCAGAAAATGGCGTTTCATTACATTCAATGCTGGTTTTTTCTTCCCCACACAAAATATCCAAGCAAAGGATGGATGGTTTCATAATTTTTTTTATTGTTTAACCACTGCACTGCGCAATGTGCCTTTAGGCACTCTGAGAGTTGTGCTTTTTGTTTTTAAATAGGCTTTATTTTAATGTTTTTAAAGTTTTCATTACTCTTTGTGTTTTGAAATGGAAATAGTTGACTTTGGAAACATTTTGACATTAATTTTACCTGAATATTTATAAAAACAATAAAAATGTCTTTGACAATTGCACCAAGACATTTTTGCTGAAAATGGGTGAGCAGTGCAGGGGTTAAATTGTTGGGGAAAGATCTTTTTACAAATTTTAGGCACCAATATATCTTTATAACCAGCAGTGATTTGTTTTGTCTTGCTGACTTTGTGGGTGCTTCCCTGGTAATGGCAGAAATTATTAAAATTCACTAACAATTTGGTCAGAGTGCCACTGCTATCTGCACCTATTAACACTTTGCCTGGCCTGGCGAGCCACCCGCCGCGCACCGCAAGGTAGGCCGGTAGTTGCCCGTGAGCACACAACCCAATGTTAAACTCTTTCACTCAATATTTATACTTACTAAAAAGATTAAGCAAAAATTAATTGATGACGGCCTTGACGTCATCTCCCGAACCACGTGTACTGTTTTAATGACTACAAGAGCGTCATCTTGAAATTATCTTGAGATGATTTTGGGGCTTTAGTGTCCCCGCGGCCCGGTCCTCGACCAGGCCTCCATCCCCAGGAAGCAGCCCGTGACAGCTGACTAACACCCAGGTACCTATTTTACTGCTAGGTAACTGGGGCATAGGGTGAAAGAAACTCTGCCCATTGTTTCTCGCCGGCGCCTGGGCTCGAACCCGGGACCACAGGATCACAAATCCAGCGCGCTGTCCGCTCGGCTGACTGGCTCTTGGGAGAGGGGGGGGGATAAGATTGGGCCAGGTTCTGGGTCATGATCCCAGCAGGCCTAAAAGATCTCTGTGACTGATGGCATCTAGTAGTGTGACACCGTATTAGCATTGTAGCTTCAAGGAGCCACAGGGGGCTTCTCCCAGAAAAGCTCAGAGAATGGAGAATGTAGTGATTGTAATGCTATTGACTAAGTAACACTTACTTCTAAGCAGGGGTTATCCAGTAAACATGTCTGTCCACAAT
>WNGS01052365.1:9311070-9328354 GCA_020271785.1 Procambarus virginalis
AACGTTTTGAACATTTGCAGAAATATAACCTATCACACTGTCATATTTTAAAAGAAGAATGAAACAGCAAACCAAACAGTAATTATTTACTTTTGTAAATTTGGTGTGAATTACACTGCTGAAATTTTCTATAATACTACTTCAATGTAAATAGTATGAAAGACTTCAAAAGTTGGTCATGGTGTTTGTTACAAGATAGTACCTAAATAATCCAGAGTTGAATGTAATGAAATGCCAATTTCTAGGTGAGCCCCGGTGGCTTCCAGAAGCTAACTACCCATGAAGAACAAACACATGGGCACCAACCAGGGAGGAGGAAGTGCTGCAGGAGGAAGACAAAGACAAGGCACATGGCCAGGACATGACCCCAAACCACATCAAGGTGCCGGGAACCGAGCTTAAGGATAAGACACTGAGCCTCCCGAAAGTAGGGCGAACCATCATACCCCCCACCCCCACCCCTAAAAGCAGCCCAGGACATAAAAGTCAGCTGAAGGAGTGCCACAGCTGCGAACATTATGGTTGTGAGGACAGACAGTAGACTGGCCAGACAGAATGACCCAGTGGGATCCTGCAAGATCCAGGGTCACATAAGAGTGCTAATCTCAGAGCACAGCAACCACAGAATCCTGCGAGAGCCCCAAAACCCCAGCACCCAAAGAGGAGCTCAGAACACAGCTGTAAAGCCAGCTGAAAGCAGCAAGGACTAAACAGCAAAGGTGCATAGGAAGACTTGAGTCTGGCATGACAAAATGATACTGTGCATAGGCAGAGAAACCAAACCCCGGAAGATGATATTAAGCAACAAGAAAACACACAAAGGGGCCGCTGAGGTAAAACTTTGTTCATTTGCAGCTTCTCCTTTTCTGGCGAAGAATGAGACTGCAGCTTTCCTGCCAGCCTGCAGTCTATCCCCGTACCCACGAAGTTTGCAGCTTTGGCTGCTGTTTTGGTAATGTCTTGGGCTGACATTCAGACACAGGGCTTTTGGAGATTGAACAGGGTCCTGGCCGCATGGTACCTCGTTAATGTTTCTGGCCCTTCTCGGGCGTGTGTAGCCTTGAGTCACAGGTTGCAGCCAATTGTCTGGACTTCGAGTTAAGGATCGAGTGGCAGCCGCCTCCCGGGTAAGTCTCTCTTTTCCTTTGTCTTTGGTTAGGTAGCTCCGGGAAGTCAAAGAGGCACTCCACAGAAAACCAGCGTTGAATATAATGAAACGCCATTTTCTGTGCGAGACCCGGAGGGTCCCCAGCATTCTTCCCTCCCTCCGTTCGACAATTTTTCGCATTTTTGATATCCAGCCTCTGAAGTGGGGTTGGGCAGCGGGTGCGGGAGGTTTGGGGTTTCCCTTTTCCCCTCCCGGGGAGGGGGGAGCTGTACAGACAGCGGCATGGCAGCTGTGGTGATATCATGCTTGTTTGCTTGTTTTCTGATTGGGGAGTTCTGCTTGCTCATTTGGCTATCGGTTTGCAATTTTAACCAGCTGTAGTCTGTTTTGGGATTCTTACCTTTATGGGTGCCTGCCCTGGTAGATGGTACATGGGGTTCTCAACTACATGGGGTGCCTATAGGCCATTGCTCCTTGTGCCTCTCTAAGGGGACCAGGGTTCTGGCTCGTGGTCCACGGTAGGCATAGAACTCCATCAATTGACTGTTGCGAAGATCTAATATATACACATCAGCCTGTTATAGCTCCGGGAAATCTTCAGATCTCACCCAGAAAATGGCACTTCATTACATTCAACGCTTTTTTTTTATGTCCACCTGGGTGTTGTACCACACAAACAGGTGTACAGCCAAGGGGTTGAATAAGCTGAGCAAGACTATTTAAGTTATTAGTATTTACAATTAAAATCTGAACATAGCTCAGCTATAATATAGGACTGAATAACAGCACTGTACTGTATCTTCTTCCCCTTTCTTTAGCAGCTTTCTCAGAACAACTTTGAATCCAAGTAACAAAAGACAACATTCCACATTACTTACCATTCTTAGAAATTGGTTAGATGCAGTGTTGTTGATAAGATCCAGCTGTGAAAAGAACGGAACTAATACTCCTTGGATCCTAGTGGCTCCTAAGCACCCTCGAAACACGTCAGGCATAGACTCCTCAGGTTGAAGAGATGTGACTGGGACAGTTGTTGAGGTAATGAGAGACGGGTCCAGAAGGCTGTGGCTTGACAATGAACCACGGATTGCACCAATCATTATATCTCCTGTTAAAGTGATGAACAATCAATTACAGTAAGTGGTTATACATCAGTTAAATGTATTTATTATTTGCTTATTTCATCACATCTGCATAAGTATAAAAGTGGGAAGGATGGACAAAGTGTGTATATATAATTACTCAATGGTTTTTATTCATCCACTAGATGGGGTACCTGGCTGCACCTGAGTCTCCCTCCCCCTCCCTCCCCTCTCCCAATTTTCCCTCTCTCATCTCCCTTTCCCTATCCCCCCTTCTCTTTCCCCCTCTCCTTTCTCAACCCTCTCTCCCACATTACCCCCCTCCCCACCTCTCCCCCCCCCCCCCTTCTCCCACCCTCTCCCTCTTCTCTTGGAGTTAGTTGCCTAACTCCCAGGTATGTGCTAGATGAACAGAGGCATCAGATAAAATAAAACCTTCCCAACTGTCTCTGTGCCAGCTGGGGGGTTGAACCTGGACTCCTCGGTTATAACCTGAAGATATAGACCACTGTGCTGTACCTACTTTGTGGGTGTGTGTGGCTGCTGCTTCTGGAAATGTGAGCAGGTTCCCTAGGCACGATTTGTTTTTGATAAAACCATGTGTTGGTTTTATAAGATTATCCACTGAGAGATGGTAAATGATTTCCTTCCTTAGGATTCCCTTCTTAAGCTTACAGATGAGTGAGGTAAGGCTGACTGGCAGTAGTTTCTGCTGAGCTACATTTTTGTTAAGATACCAGGTACAGTAAGTAGTGTTATTTGCATACAGTATTTCCAGCCCAGGAAGATTTCTGGAAGAAGCCGCTTGATGGCTCCCCTGAAGCCATCTTGCTGAGATGGCGTCCCACTACTTGGTCACATCAGTTGCAAGATAATTACCTAAGTGTAATTACCTAAGTGTAGTTACAGGATGAGAGCTACGTTCGTGGTGTCCTGTCTTCCCAGCACTCTTTGTCATATAACGCTTTGAAACTACTGACGGTCTTGGCCTCCACCACCTTCTCCCCTAACTTGTTCCAACCGTCTACCACTCTGTTTGCGAAAGTGAATTTTTCTTATATTTCTTCGGCATCTGTGTTTAGCTAGTTTATATCTATGACCTCCTGTTCTTAAAGTTCCAGGTCTCAGGAAATCTCCCCTATCGATTTTATCAATTCCTGTTACTATTTTGTATGTAGTGATCATATCACCTCTTTTTCTTGTCTTCTAGTTTTGGCATATTTAATGCCTCTAACCTCTCCTCGTAGCTCTTGCCCTTCAGTTCTGGGAGCCACTTAGTAGCATGTCTTTGCACCTTTTCCAGTTTGCTGATGTGCTTCTTAAGATATGGGCACCACACAACTGCTGCATATTCTAGCTTTGGCCTAACAAAAGTCGTGAACAATTTCTTTAGTATATCGCCATCCATGTATTTAAAAGCAATTCTGAAGTTAGAAAGCGTGGCATAGACTCCTCGCACAATATTCTTTATGTGGTCCTCAAGTGATAGCTTTCTATCTAGAACCACCCCTAGATCTCTTTCTTTATCAGAATTCTTTAAAGATTTCTCACATAATATATAGGTTGTGTGGGGTCTATGTTCTCCTATTCCACATTCCATAACATGGCATTTATTAACATTAAATTCCATTTGCCAAGTGGTGCTCCATGTACTTATTTTGTCCAGGTCTTCTTGAAGGGCATGACAATCATCTAAGTTTCTTATCCTTCCTATTATCTTAGCATCATCAGCAAACATGTTCATATAATTCTGTATACCAACTGGTAGTTCATTTATGTAGACAATAAACATCATTGGTGCAAGAACTGAACCCTGTGGTACTCCACTTGTGACATTTCTCCAGTCCGATACATTGCCTCTGATCACTGCCCTCATTTTTCTATCAGTCAGAAAATTTTTCATCCATGTTAGAAGTCACCCCTCCAATATTTTCCAGTTTCCAGAACAACCTCTTATGTGGAACTCTGTTGAAAGCCTTTTTTTTTTGGTTATGGGCTATTCATGCCCGTACCATCTCTTGGGTGGCTTAACCCCTAAATGGCGCATGGCTATAAACCATTTGACACCCACAGGCGCATCCAAAAAAAAAAAAAAAAAAAAAAAAACTTTTTTCTTCCTAACCTGTTAATTTGTGTTCACTGATCATGGGAAATATAATAAAAAAATCATAAGTGACATATATTGCCCCGCTATAGGGTGGGGAAGTCTGGCATAAAACAGGCGCTGACTCAGCGTGCGTCCCAGGTGGTCTGTTGCTCGCCAGCTGTCAGGCCAGAGTTGCCACAAAGAGATAATTACCTAATTATTTCAATGTCTCTTGATTGATTTTTCGTAGTTTTTTGCTGTAATATTATTCAATAGTGTGTAGTGTGATATATTTATATAATAAAATGAGTGAATCATAGCTGAACTCAAAAATATGGTGTGCATATTGTTGATTCAATTATGTTCATCAAACAGTGAACAAATACTTTGTCAGTTGTTATACACAGGTTATATATAAGTATCTGCATGTTTTGTTCACCATAACGAACCACTAAGTTGCTATTATGAGTCAAAAAGTAACGAGGAGTGACCGCCGTGTACCAGCCAGCCACTCACTCACTCCCTCAACACCTCACTCGCCCACATTCTCCTCCCACCATACTGTTTTTGCTTTTATTCACTATATACAGATGTTATATATAAGTATTTACATTCGTGCTCACCATAACGAACCACTAAGTTGGCATGCTGAGTGGCAGTGCCAGCGGCAGCCCGCCACTGGCTGCTACTTCCTCCCTCCCTCAAGTCACCTGACTCACCCACATTGTCCTCCCACAATACTGTTTTTGCTTTTATTCACTATATACAGACGCTATATATAAGTATCTACACTCGTGTTCACCATAACGAACCACTAAGTTGGTATGCTGAGTGGCAGTGGCAGCCCGCCACTGGCTGCCACTCACTCCCTCCCTCACCTCACCTGACTTGCCACCATTCTCCTCCCACCATACTGTTTTTGCTTTTATATACAGACGTTATATATAAGTATTTACATGTTTTGTTCACCATAACTGTACATCTAAGCTTGTATGGTGAGTAAAGGCACAAAGGCGTAGCTACTCACACAGTCAGCTGATGGCTACCGACCTCAAGGCCAGACGCACTAATATTTCTCCCCCAACAATACTGTTTGTGGTGTTATTACGCTATATACACACATTATATATAAATATCTACCTGTTTTATTCACCATACTTGTACAAGTAAACTGGTATGATGCCCAAAGACCATCGTGGTCACCAGTAAACAACATGGTAAGTCCTGCAGACGACGCTCTTTCCTCACCAAAATGGCGGCTCCCAACCTACTCCTCTTGCTGTTTATACCCTCTATACACACGTTATATATAAGCATCAACATTTGTGTTCACCATAGCGAACCACTAAGCTGGTATGATGAGTGCAGTCAATAAAAGGTCGCCACACACAGTCAGAAGACAACGCCACTACCCTCCCCTCCCACAGCATTACTCCTCCCTCCATGGAGCACAGCGCTAAATATCACCACAATCCTCCTATTATCAGAACCCTGGTCAGTTTTATCACAGTCAGGGGTCTTCTGTAATAATATCATCACTACATAATAGCATGAACAAGTATATTATGGCATTTTTAGGTGATGCTGTGGTCACAAGCTGAACAGCAGTGCTGTGAGCTCATGCTGCGTGCATCAGGCTTGGTAGCTCACTCAACACTGAGGCCCCTCACACCCGGGAATTTGACCCACGATTTTTTTTTTAAATGGCGTTTGTTTACAAGAGCCCTGATGAAGGTGTGGTGAACCCTGTGTATCCACGGGCCATTTAAATCTTGCGTAGTACTCCAAAGCATCATATGATGTGATGCGCAATTTAAGGGTTAATCTTCATCAATCAATCAATCAATCAGTGGCAAGAGTTGTGGTAGGCTTGCTGGGGAACCAGTGTCAGAACCTGGCCCGCTCACAGAGGTACACAGTGCCGGACACATTATTATAACCCACACAGGGAAAGTATCCACAAAGTCAGTGTAGCTTTGTGAACAACAGCAAGGTTCATAGAAAATGGAACACTAAAATGGCATAATAGAGCTGCAAAACTATTCAGGCAAAACAAGTTATCCACTCGAGCATAAACCTATTAGTACTGATATATATAGTACCTCACCAAGCAGCCTGGAAGCCCAACTCACACTTGCCCTGCCTGTCAGTCCTGTTGCAGATGTAGGAGAGTCTACTTGTTGAGTGCTCCCTGGACCATTCTTCTGCAGCTGGTCCCACTGCTTCTAAGTGCCAGCCATCCTTCAGATTTTGTTGTGAGAGGGCCCTGTGCTTGTGAATCTATCTTTTCTTTCTGTATTTGCTTCATGTGATGGCAACTTTGCATGAGCCTGGCAAATTTTATGCTACGAGCTACCTTGTGGCTACCTAGTCGAGGTTCTGAGAATCAAAGGCCCTGTGGCCCAGTTTCAGACCAGGTCTCCCGGTTGGTCATCTGGTCAACCATGCTGTTGGACGTGGCTGCTCGCAGCCTGACGTATGAACTCAGCCTGCATGACCTCGGGGTTTCCTTCCCCGGGTGATCATCTACCACTGCCCTTGCACTGACAGTTCTGTCTGGTAATTACCCATGTGAAGTAATTACTTATGTGAAGCTACAAGATGAGAGTTACATTCATGGAGTTCCATCTTCCAGTATTCTTTTTAAGTAACACTTTGAAACTAATGATGGTTTTGGCACCCACCCCCACCTCACTTGTTCCAATCATCTACCATTTTGTTTGCCAAAGAGAACTTTCTAATATTTTTTGGCACCTTTATTCCTTAGCTTGAATCAATGACCTCTTGTTTCTGAAGTTGCAGACTTCAAGAACTTCAATTACTCTTTGTCAATTTTCTTGATATAGGTTACTACTTTGGCTGTAGTGATCACATTGCCCCTTTTTCTTCCATCTTCGGCACATATAACACCTCTAGCCCCTCCTCGTAGCTCTCAATTTTCCAGAAGCCTTTCATAGCATGTCTTTGCACCTTTTCCAGTACTGATGTACTTCTTGAGATATAAACTCGTACAACTGCTGCATTGTTCAATTTTGGTTTCACAAAGGTTGTAAATATTTTCTTCAATGATGTATATCAACATCCATGTATTTAAAAGTGATTCTGAAGTTGGAAAGCACAGCATGTTTCATGCACAATGTCCTTTTATCTGGTCCTCTGGTGACACACTGGCATGTTTGAGGGTTTACCCTTGAGAGGCCTGACTACCACGAGTGGGGAGCCTTGTCTTGGGCAGTGCAAAAGTCGTCAACTCCTCTGCATAGGCCCTACTAGGCTGGGGGCAGCCTACTTGGTTGTGAGTGGGGGTGTGATAGGGTCCATGCAAGCTTGTTTGCATGGCACTCAGTGGATGCCCTTCATAGCTATATTGTTTACAATCTGCATTCAGTGTCTGTTCTTTCAGTGAGTATCTCTAGTTCCTGGGTATATAGGGTTTCATACACCTTTCCCTCTGGTTCAGTTTTTGCTCCAAGTGTTGTACAGCTGAAGTCATGCTCTGGGAGGGTGATCCTTATGGTTCCTTGGTGGCCAGCTCAACCTTGGTTTCCAGCATTTATTTTACTTTTTTCCAGTGTCCAAACTCAGGCGTTTTTCTGCAGCTAGCTGTCTCAATGAATTGGCCTGGTATCGTACCTAACCAGTTCACCTGTCTCCTCCACGGGTCTGAATTTTCTGATGAGGGCTTGTTGCCATATGTATAGCAAGCAGGTGGCTCGTTTGTTGGTGCCCCACAAGTTTTTTTTTTTTTTTTTTACCACTACACCACGGAGACTGCTTATGTCTCTTTGAAGCATCAGTATAAAGTTGCCTGGTGCTAATTTCACCTCTGTCTGTCTCATTTGTCATCTTTCTACAGTTTGAATTTAGGCAATCCTGTCCATGTTGATGTGGTTGTTTTTAGATAGGCATCTTTTGCCTAATACTGTTGTCTATTTTTGTTTGCTATTCATGGAGCTCCGATTTCTGGCATTGAGTGTCAATGTAGCTCTAGCACCATTCCACAATTTGTCTCGTGCATTCAGCCAGTTCGTGCATCTCCTGAGCCATCTTGGTCTTTTGACAGGGTCTTAGTGTTTCTTTCCTCTTCTCAGTTCGCAGTTGCTCCTTCAGCACAGGATGGTTTTTCTTACAGCTATGATTTTTTGGCTCTTGCCTCTGGCTCAAGGTTGGGGAGTTACATGCTCTTCTCCAGAAAATGATTCTCTTCTTTCAGCCCTGGTGGCACTTTGTTCATCAGAAGTATTTTTTCTGTCGGAGAATGAGTTAGCTGGTTTCCAGAGGGGTTCTTCGGTGATTGTTGCTTTGTTAGTTTGGCTGGGGTGTGTTTTGTCTGGTGCTTTGTCACTACATGTAATTACCTAAGTGTAGTTATAGGATGAAGGGCTATGCTCGTGGTGTCCCGTCTTCCCAGTACTCTGTCATATGACACTTTGAAACTACTGACAGTTTTGGCCTCCACCACTTTCTCATTTAACTTGTTCCAACCATCTGCCACTCTGTTTGCAAAAGAAATCTTTCTAATAATTTTTCAGCACCTTTGTTTCCTTAGCTTGAATCTGTGTCAACTTGTTCATGAAGTTGCTGGTTTCAGAAATTCCTCTTTGTCAAATTAGTTGATTGCTGACAGTATTTTGTAAGCTGTGATCTTATCATTTCTTTTTCTTCTATCTTCTAGTTTGGGCATGTTTAACGCCTCTAGTCTCTCCTCGTAACTCTTTGTTTTTCAGTTCCGGAAGCCATTTTGTAGCATGTCATTGCACCTTTTTCAGTTTATTTATGAGCATCTTGAGATTTGGGCACCGTACAACTGCTGCATATTCCAATTTTGGTTTCACAAAAGTCATGAACAGTTTCTTCAGTATTTCACCATCTATATAATTAAAAGCAAGTCTGAAGTTGGAAAGCGACACATACATAGCATACTTACACATACGTAGAATACTTAGCCGTGGGGAAGCTGAGCCCCAAAAACACCTCAAGCTAACCTCAAGGCAAAGTACATACATAAGTATAGTATAGGCTCCTCACACAATTTTTTTGTGGTCCTCTGTTTTCTATCTAGAACCACTCCTAGAATCCTTTATCAGAATTTTCTAAAGATTTTTCACATAATTTGCAGGTTGTGTGTGGTCTATTTTCTCCTATTCCACATTCCATAACATGGCATTATTCACATTAAATTCCATTTGCCAAGTAATGCTTCATACACTTATTTTGTTCAGGTCTTCTTGAAGGGTATAACAATTGTCTAAGGTCCTTATCTTGCCTAGTATCTTAACATCATCAATCTTGAGGTTATCTTGAGATGCAGGCGATGAGTCACAATAATGTGGCTAAAGTACAGTATGTTAACTAGACCACAACTAGAAGGTGAAGGGACGACGACGTTTGGTCCGTCCTGGACCATTCTCAAGTCGATCGACTTGAGAATGGTCCAGGACGGACCGAAACGTCGTCGTCCCTTCACCTTCTAGTGTGTGGTCTGGTCAACATATCTTGAGATGATTTCAGGGATTAGAGTCCCCGTGGCCCGGTCCTCTACCAGGCCTCCTTTTTGTTACACTCCCCCAGGAAGCAGCTCATAGTAGCCGTAACTCCTAGGTATCTATTTACTTATAGGTGAACAGGTGCATCAGGGTTAAAGAAACTCTGCCCGTTTGTTTCTGCCTCCACCGGGAATCAAACCTGGAACCTTAGGACTGCAAATCCCAAGCGCTGTCCACTCAACTGTCAGGCCCCATCATTGGCACATTTACCTATAATTCTGTATTCCTTCTGGTAAGTCATTTATGTAGACAATGAACATTACCAGTGCAAGAACTGAACCCTGTGGTACTCCACCCGTGACATTTCTCCAGTCTGATACATTGTCTCTGATTACTGCCCTCATTTTTCTGTCAGTTAGAAGCCTCCCTGTCATTCCTCCAGTATGCTCCAGTTTCCCGAACAACCTCTTATGGAATTCTGTCGAAAGCCTTTTTAGGTCCAGATAAATGCAGTCAATCCAACCTCTCTTTCCTTTAAAATCTCTGTTGCTCTATCATAGAAACTAAGTTAATTTGTTACACAGGATCTTCCAAATCGGAACCATACTGTTTGTCTGTTATTATGTCTTTTTTTTCCAGGTATTCTACCTGTTTAGTTTTAATTATTTCATTATTTACTGTGATGCAGTGTACATGTGTATATCAGTGATTCCTATTAATCACATAAAATACCAAGAAAATCATTTTAAGCTAAAGAATAATCTGATACATACCGTTGATCACAACTGATGTGAAATTAACAATTACAGCAATATCTGTACCCAGCAAAGTTGTGTCATCCAACATAACCTGTCAATATAAAGACAAATATTAATATCCATATAATGTACAAGGCTTATGAAACCGTGTCTCGCTATAATGAATATAATAACCAGGTTAGATTCCTCCTATGATTAGTATTTTTCCAATAATTGTTATACCTAGTTTTTACTTGGCTTTAAGCACTGTTATGCATTCATTCCCATTGAAAGTTAAGAAAACTAGCAACAGCAGAGAAATAAAACACCACTGAGAATAAGACAATTAAGTTTGGACTTCCACAAATACTTAAAAGCCAGTCTTTCAATTACTGTATAGGGTTTTTATGAGTACATAAATGCCCAACTTGAATATTATATGCCCCAGGCAGAATGAGGGAATGAATTTATACAGTAGTACATATAGATTACAAACGCTAAAAAGTATACTTGTAGTGTAGAAAGAAATATGTACTATAAATTAAAATTCTTTACCTGAAGACCTGTAAAATCAAAAGACACCAAGAGAGTATGCCAGTTGCCATTCAGAGTGGAGTTAGAGGTAAAGGTAGCATTCCTGACTGTAGAGCCAGAAACCTGATGTATCACAACAGCTCCTTCCTTTAACCCAATCCACACACTAGCGTCAGCTCCTGCAGCATAAAATATCACACCACCAACCTGAAACAACAAATATCAATACCATTTATATGATAATTCACTATATAATAACTTTAAAAATTTATATTAACAACTAGCTGTTGTATTTGGTTAGAAATTGATTAATTTTCTTATAATTGACAAGATTAAATTAAAATTATCTAATTACTTTTAACATAACATAATAACACAGACTGATACAGTCAAGTTTGGATAATTTTTTGCAAAACTTCACCATATCCAGACAGAAATCCAGATAACTGGAGATAAGGTTATGTAAATTTTCAAGAACTACACATTTCAAGATGTACAGTATCAAACAAGATGAACAAGACAAGGTAAGCTGAAGTTTATTTTTAAGTTATATTTTTTATTTATAGCATGTGTGTGTTTTGAAATTCAAATTATGTTGGTTATGGTACAAAAAATTGTGAACATGGTCATTTTTGGACTTCCTCAGTAATTCTGCTCATCCGAATGTCTGGCTTATCTGGTGAGGGGTCCTTCCCATATAGACTGGATAAGTGAGCTTAGACGGTATCTACATGTTTATGCATCGTTACAAACCAATAAGTAGTTCTGGTGACTGTGATAATCTCATAACCATTGATCCAATGTTAACCTAGCCTCATAAATTTTGCACCAAAGTTGTAAGTAAACACATTAAAAATATGAATAAAATAAAAATACATTCAATGTCTTTATCGCGGTTTTCTGTGGAGAGCCCCTTCGGCTCCCTGGAGCTATACCGGGCTGATGTGTATATATTAGACCGTGGAAACAGTCAATTGATGGAGTTCTAGGCCTACTTCGGACCAGTGCCGGAACCTGGCCTCCCCCCTCAGAGAGTCATGAGGAGCAATGGCCTATAGACCCCCCCCCCTGTGTAATTCAAAGCAGTCTATGCCTGCCATCAACTAGGTCAAGCACCCGGAAAGGTAGTAATTCCAAAACAAACTGTAGCTGGTTAAAAATTGCAAACTGAAAGTGGAACTAGCAAGCAGAACTAGGAATTCCCTAGTTCTTTTCCCCCTTATCCCAGGAGGGCAAAGGGGAAGCCCCAGACCTCCCTCATGCCGGCTACACAACTTGAGTTCAGAGGCTGTTGTGTTTGGTGGCGGTCGATTGACTCTGGCTCCATCCTTTTGAGCAGTGCTGTCCATAGCAGTGTTGTTCTACTGTGTGGTGTGTGTGAGCCAGGAGTAATACAACAGTACACTACTGGGGCTGCATGTGCCTAGGGTCACCTTTCCTAGGTGCCCTGTAAGTACTGCCTTTCCGGTTTAGGGTTATCTTCCATAAGCCGTTTGGGAGACTACCTCCACGTGGTTCTTTTGCTGTTCGGTGATTACCAGCGCTTGGGGTCAGCTGCGGTTGTTCTTATTCCTGTTTGACCTTGGGTAGGAGGTAGTTTTGTCACTGGCTGGGGTGCAAGGTACTGTGTAGCTGTTTGATATATGTATAGTGGCGGGTTCTGTTCCCTTGGAGACGTTGTGCATTTGCGGGGATTTTTTTTTCTTTTTGATTTGTTTGCCTGATGGGGGTCTGCCTTGTGTGGTTATAGGTCCACTTGTATATTGGTGGCCCTCCTCTAGGCCCCATGATTGTACACATTGCAGGGGCTCAGCTTTTAGTTTGATTGCTTGGTAGTTCTGAGATAACCGGTTAGCAGTACTATGTCTGGGCTTCCCTTAGCAGTCTGCCTAAGGGCCCTGGGAACCCTCACTGGGGCCCTTGGACCAATGAGGGAGTCCTCTGAGTCCCACCTCGCTTTGTGCGAGTTTGAAGGTTGCTCTGTCCCCTTGTCCTTCCCCTGCTTTGCTTCATCTTGTTCCCCCTCCCACCCCTGCCCCCTGCTCCCGGCTCCCACACGTCTGAGGGTTTTGGAGTCGGGGCAGGGTTTTATTGGTGGTTAGGCTCGGGCGGCCTCGGTGACTGCCCCATCCGGATCGGCAATGAGGGATTCGAGCCTGTTCCTCCTGCCGGGGTTTTCGGGTCGTGCCAGCAGGCCCCCTTCATCCCTGCTTTTCTGGTGGACTGCCTTTTCTTCAGAGGCAGAGGGTTTGGAGGACAGCTCTGCCCCAGGTCCTGATGTGGAGGATCCCGGGGCTTGGGAGGAGTTGACTTGAGGGGTTTGGGCCGTTTGACTCTCCTTGGGTGTTAGTACACTCGGCACGGGGCTTGTTGTTACAGGGAGAGGGGTTTTCCTATCCCCCTTCATGTATGAGTTTGATATGAGTTCGGCTCCTCCCCGGATTCGGTTCTGGGTTCCTTTGTGTTCTTCGGGTTCCTCCTTCCAGAGGTTTCTGGCTTCCTGCATCCCTCCTCAGGAGGTGCTGGATGCCCTTGCGCCTTACTTCCTGCGAGACCCAGATTACACCTCGATAATGAATCCTCCTCCTTCTTTTGAGTTTGGCACCTCTTTTCCTTAACCCTTACACTGCTCAGGGGTCCTGGGGACATTTACACCCCTGTGCGCAAGAAAAAAAAATTCCAAAATTTTTTTCGTCTTCTAAACATGTTAATTTGTGTCCCCTGAGCACGGGAAAAATAGCAAAAAAATCGTAGGTCACATATTTTGGGCGCAATTGACCGAGGAAGTCTGGCAAAAAGTGGGCGTTGACAGAGCGGTCGCCAGGGCCGGTCAGCGTCACCCGCGCTGACAGATGGGAGTTGCCACAAAGATATTATTACCTAATTGTTTCAATGTCTCCGATTGATTTTTTCTTAGTTTTTTTGCAGTAATATTATTCAATTGTGTGTATTGTAATATATTTATATAATAAAAGTGGTGAATAATCGCTATGCTCAAACGTATGGTGTGCATATTAGTAATTCAATTATTATGTTCATAAACAATAAACAAATAGTTTTGCTGCTATTACACTCTATACACAGGTTATATAAGTATCTGCATATTTTGGTTACCATAACGAACCACTAAGTTGGTATTGAGAGTCGAAAAGCAACGAAGAGTTACCGCCACACACCAGCCAGCCACTCGCTGCCACTCCCTCAACACACGCACTAAACTTTCTCCCCAACAATACCATTTGTGGTGTTATTACACTATATACAGACGTTATATATAAGTATGTATATATTTTGTTCACCACAACTGTACAGCTAAGCTGATATAGTTAGTTCAGGCACTAAGAGTCGTCGGTATGCACAGCTGGCGGCTGGCGGCTCCCTCACTCATTCAAGGTCACACACACACTAAACTTTCTCCCCAACAATACTGTTTGCTGCTATTACACTCTATACACAGGTTATATATAAGTATTTGCATATTTTGGTCACCATTACGAACCACTAAGTTGGTATTGAGAGTCGAAGAGCAACGAAGAATTACCGCCACACACCAGCCAGCAACTCGCTGCCACTCCCTCAACACACGCACTAAACTTTCTCCCCCAACAATACCATTTGTGGTGTTATTACACTATATACAGACGTTATATATAAGTATGTATATATTTTGTTCACCACAACTGTACAGCTAAGCTGATATAGTTAGTTCAGGCACTAAGAGTCGTCGGTATACACAGCTGACGGCTGGCGGCTCCCTCACTCATTCAAGGTCACACGCACTAAACTTTCTCCCCCAACAATACTGTTTCAGTGTTATTACCCTATATACACATATTATATATAAATATCTACATGTTTATGCACTGTAACTGTACACCTAAGCTTGTAGTGCGCCCAAAGAGCATAGTGGCCACCCTCTAAACAGCTTGACAAATCGTGCAGACGACGTCACCTCCGTCACCCAAATGGCTGCTCCCAGCATAATCCTTTTGCTGTTATTACACTAATACACACAATATATATAAGTATCTACATTTGTGTTCACCATAGAGAACCACTGAGCTGGTATGGTGAATGTAAACAATAACAGGTGGCCACACAGTCAGTAAACGATGCTGTCTCCCTGTCTCTCAGCATCACTCCTCCCACAGCGCTAATTATTACAACAATCCTGCTATTATCACAACCCTGGTTATTTATATCACAGTCACGGGTCATCTGTAATATTGTCATCACTAAATAATAACAGTTATATATTTATTTTGACATTTTTCGGTGATGCTGTGGTCACAAGCTGAACAGCAATGCTGATCGCTCATGCTGCGTGCGCCAGCCTTGGTTGCTCCAACAGTACTGTGCCTCTCACACCTGAGATTATTGCCCACGATTTTTTTTTTAAATGGCGTCTGTTTACAAGAGCCCTGAGGAAGCTACTGTGAACCCCGTGTAGCCGCGGGCCATTTGAATCGGGAATGGCACCCAATGGCGTATATATACGCCATGCGCACCGTCGGACATGTTACTCAGGGCGTATATATACGCCATGCGCAGTTTAAGGTTAATGGGTGCGTTACAAGGTGCCAGAGTCTATGATTATGATCACAGTACCCAGTAAGAAAAAAAAAAGAGGTGCCAAACTCAAAAGAAGAAGGATCCATTATCGAGGCATAATCCGGGTCTCGCAGGAGTAAGTTGCAAGGGCCTCCAGCACCTCCCGAGAAGGGATGCGAAAAGGCGAAAGCCTCTAGAAGGGGAACCTGAAGCAGGCGATGAGTCACAATAACGTGGCTGAGTATGTTGACCAATCCACACACTAGAAAATGATGGACGATGATGTTTCATTTCCCCTCCCGGAAGAGGGGGAAAGCTTGCTAGTTCGGCTTTCGGTTTGCAATTTTTAACCAGCTATAGTTTGTTTTGGAATTACCACCTTTCTGGGTGCTTGATCTGGTTGATGGCAGACATAGACTGCTTCCAATTACACGGGGGGGTGTCTATAGGCCATTGCTCCTCATGACTATGAGGGGGGCCAGGTTGCGACACTGGTCCCCAGTAGGCCTAGAACTCCATCGACTGACTACTGCCACATACGATGTTCATAAGTTCGCAGTTTTGGCTGCTGTTTTTGGCCTTGTTGCTCACTCAATACTGATGTTCTCACGCCCGGGAATGTTACCCATGAATTATTGTAAAAATGGCGTGTGTTTACTAGAGCCTTGAGCAAGCTGATGTGAACCCCATGTAGCCATGGGAATTTTAAATCTCTCATGGCACCCTCAATGTGTGTGTGTGTAATTACCTAAGTGTAGTTACAGGATGAGAGCTACGCTCGTGGTGTCCCGTCTTCCCAGCACTCTTTGTCATATAACGCTTTGAAATTACTGAGGGTCTTGGCCTCCACCACCTTCTCACTTAACTTGTTCCAACCGTCTATACTCTATTTGCGAAGGTGAATTTTCTTATATTTCTTCGGCATCTGTGTTTAGCTAGTTTAAATCTATGACCTCTTGTTCTTGAAGTTCCAGGTCTCAGGAAATCTTCCCTGTCGATTTTATCAATTCCTGTTACTATTTTGTACGTAGTGATCATATCACCTCTTTTTCTTCTGTCTTCTAGTTTTGGCATATTTAATGCTTCTAACCTCTCCTCGTAGCTCTTGCCCTTCAGTTCTGGGAGCCCTTAGTAGCATGTCTTTGCACCTTTTCCATTTGTTGATGTGCTTCTTACGATATGGGCACCAAACAACAGCTGTATATTCTAGCTTTGGCCAAACAAAAGTCATGAACAATTTCTTTAGTATATCGCCATCCATGTATTTAAAAGCAATTCTGAAGTTAGAAAGCATAGCATAGGCTCCTTGCACAATATTCTTTATGTGGTCCTCAGGTGATAGTTTTCTATCTAGAACCACCCCTAGATCTCTTTCTTTATCAGAATTCTTTAAAGATTTCTCACATAATATATAGGTTGTGTGGGGTCTATGTTCTCCTATTCCACATTCCATAACATGACATTTATTAACATTAAATTCCATTTGCCAAGTGGTGCTCCATATACTTATTTTGTCCAGATCTTCTTGAAGGGCATGACAATCATCTAAATTTCTTATCCTTCCTATTATCTTAGCATCATCAGCAAACATGTTCATATAATTCTGTATACCAACTGGTCCAGGTCTTCCACTTGTGACATTTATGTAGACAATAAACATCACTGGTGCAAGAACTGAACCCTGTGGTACTCCACTTGTG
>WNGS01052365.1:9334075-9345272 GCA_020271785.1 Procambarus virginalis
ATCAATCACCTCTTTTTCTTATGTCTTCTAGTTTTGGCATATTTAATGCATCTAACCTCTCCTCGTAGCTCTTGCCCTTCAGTTCTGGGAGCCACTTAATAGCATGTCTTTGCACCTTTTCCAGTTTGTTGATGTGCTTCTTAAGATATGGGCACCACACAACAGCTGCATATTCTAGCTTTGGCCTAACAAAAGTAAAAAACAATTTCTTTAGTATATCGCCATCCATGTATTTAAAAGCAATTCTGAAGTTAGAAAGCGTAGCATAGGCTCCTCGCACAATATTCTGTTTGCGCACAATATAATATGTTTTCTGATGATGCTAAGATAATAGGGAAGATAAACTTTGATGATTGTCAGGCCCTTCAAGAAGACCTAGACAAAATAAGTATATGGAGCACCACTTGCCAAATGGAATTTAATGTGAATAAATGCCATGTTATGAAATGTGGAATAGGAGAACATAGACCCCACACAACCTATAAATCATGTGAGAAATCTAAGGAATTCTGATAAAGAAAAATCTAGGGGTAGTGGTTTTAGCTGGAAAACCATCACCTGCAGACCACATAAAGATCATTGTGCGAGGAGCCTATGCTACACTTTCTAACTTCAGAATTACTTTTAAATGCATGGATGGCGAAATACTAATGAAATTATTCACGACTTTTGTTAGACCAAAGCTGGAATATGCAGCATTGTATGGTGCCCATATCTTAAGTAGTATATCAACAAACTGGAAAAGGTGCAAAGACATGCCACTAAGTGGCTCCTAGAACTGAAGGACAAGAGCTATGATGAAAGGTTAGAGGCATTAAATATGCCGAAACTAGAAGATATAAGATAGAGGCAATATGAACACTATGTACAAAATAGTAACAGGAATCGGTAAAATTAATAGAGAAGAATTCCTGAGACATAGAACTGCGAGAACAAGAGGTCACAGATTTAAACTAACTAAACAAAGCTGCCAAAGAAATATGAGAAAATTCACTTTTGCAAACAGAGTGGTAGACGGTTGGAACAAGTTAGGTGAGAAGATGGAGGCCAAAACCGTCAGTAATTAAGAAGCGTTATACGACAAAGAGTGCTGGGTAGACGGGACACCACGAGCATAGCTCTCATCCTGTAACTAAACTTAGGTAATTACAGTGAGGTAGGCTCACTTACACTCTGGTCTTGGCTAGCTCTCTTGAGTACGGTCATCATCATCATGTTTTACGTTTTTGTCAATGTTTAAATGCCAATGTTGTCTATATGGTTCCAATAGCTCAGTGAAGTCTTTCAGGAGTAATGGAAGGCCACAAAATGATTTGGAGTCAAAGACCTCGTCTCCTGGTACTCCATCATTTGATGATAATTACAGTTTCCAAGTATCACATATAAAAACTGTCAACCATTTTGTAATTACTGCATCTTCATAAATTCACAAATATTATCTTATCTCACTTTATGTTAAGACTTAAAGATTGCATCCAGTTCTCCTAATTTTTTATGTGATGCCTGAAATGCTTTGCTTGTTAGTGGCTTTAGGCATTGTACCTATCTATGAGTCCTCCACTTTCATTTATCTTATGCATGTACTCTTACTTAAGTAAATTATTACTATTATTTGTTCAAAATATTATGTTACTCTTTTTACTTTTGAATACAGATTCCTTACTACTAAATATATTTTGTATGAAAATTCTAGTTTTGAATATAGTGAAATGCCTCTTTCTGGTGATTCCTCAGAAGCTTTTCAATGCTAAAACCTTGACTACATGAAGACCGCTAAGAACGCTAAGTACGGTGATCTCTACCTGGCGAGCAGAGATCACCGTACTACTGTATGAGCTCAGTTACCTCAAGCCCGCCAAACCCAATATTTGGGTTATCCAGCCAAAATTGTTTACGGATAATTTTATGGCCAAACTTCACCATATTCAGACAGAAATCCAGATAACCAGGGATTAGTTTACGTAAGTTTTCAAGAACTATAAATTTTAAGATGTACTGTATCAAACAAGAAGGTAAACTACAATGTAAGCTGAAATTTGTTTTAAATTACATTTTTGATTTTTAGTGTGTGGAAATTCAAATTATGTTCGTTGTGATACAAAAAAATTGCGAATATGGTTATTTATACATAGTCTATAACTATATAGGCCATTATACATAGCCTATCTTGAGGTTATCTTGAGATGATTTCGGGGCTTTAGTGTCCCTGCGGCCCGGTCCTCGACCAGGCCTCCACCCCCAGGAAGCAGCCCGTGACAGCTGACTAACACCCAGGTACCTATTTTACTGCTAGGTAACAGGGGGCATAGGGTGAAAGAAACTCTACCCATTGTTTCTCTCCGGCGCTTGGGATCGAACTCGGGACCACAG
The DNA here is from genome assembly GCA_020271785.1 of Procambarus virginalis. Classification (NCBI taxonomy): domain Eukaryota; kingdom Metazoa; phylum Arthropoda; class Malacostraca; order Decapoda; family Cambaridae; genus Procambarus; species Procambarus virginalis. Next base: position 9,336,446 of record WNGS01052365.1, read on the forward strand.
GATCACAAGTCCAGTGTGCTGTCCGCTCGGCCGACCGGCTCCCATGGTATGGTATACCATGGTATACCTATGGTAGCCTATGGTATACTTCAAACATGTCTCCCTATATTTTTTATCTTACAGGTGAATGTAAGTTAAGGATTTTTAAGCCTCTTCATAAGGAACATTTCTAATTCCAGGGATTAACTGTCATCCTAATCTGTATGCATTCAAGTGAAGTTATGGCTATTCTGTAGTACTGAGAGGCAAAACTTAACTGTATAATTGAAATGGGACCTTGCAAGATAAGGAAGAAAAATAATATTAATTGTCCTACTGCTAATGATTTTAGAAGTAAATCCAAGTATTCCATTTATTTATGCATTGATGTTCTGTGGAGAGCCCCAATGGCTCCCTGAAGCTATCATACACTGATCAATGCCATACTTCTTAGTGTCATCGGCCACGGAGTTCTAACTGCCTGCTGGGGAACCACGAGCCAGAACCTAGCCCCTCTCAGAGAGGCGCAGAGAGCGATGGCCTATGAACACTTTACATTTAAAGGTTATCATCATTGCCACCACCTAAGATTTGCACCCAGAAAGATAGGTGAATAAAAATAAACCGCTGCACGGTTAAAAATGAGGTCGCAGCCCTAAACCTGTCAAAAGAACTCCCAACAATGAAAACAAACAACTAAAATTTTGTGAAACTTGCCTCCTGCTAGTTTGCTCTACACCCCTTCTCTTGCTGGGGAAAGGAGGGAGCTGGCCCGGGTCATCCAGGGCCCACACGTGCCAGTTCTAGAATGATAAAACACACCTAGGGGAGGGAAGGTGTCAGAATCTCTGGGGCTCCCTGACGCCTTGCCCCGACTCTGAAACCCTTGGACACTTTGGACTCGAAACTAGGGAAGAAGGGGGGAAAGACCATAATTAAGACAAATCGCACCCGCTGAGAAAGGAAGAGGAGAGGCAGACTTAGTTCAAGTGGAAGTCACCAACACCTCCAATTCTGGGTCCCTAAATATCATAGGGGCCAACTCTGGGGCATACAACTGATCACAGTGCCAGGAATGCCTAACCCCTAGCAAACCTAGCTCGCAATGTGGCATCTGCCTGAAAAGCTTATACAATAAAAGGAGATTCAGTCAATGCAGAGACCCAGAACGAACAAACCACACAGGACTCGGGGTCATTTGTGTCACAAACTCAATATATAACATGGCAGAAGCAGAAAGAATGATTATCATCTGGTAGCAAAGATGATAAGCACCTTGACACTTAAAACATAGGGAGTGTAGGCTTGACGGGCCTCCCCCCCCCCCCAAAAAAAAACACAGCAACCACCCATGAATTACCAGAACCTGAAGGCAGCTAACACAGCAAAGCAAAAGTGCAGCCAAAACAACCATGCTTAAAACTGGTACCCACAGCATCATATAAACAAACATGTGAGCCCCAGTGTTTCCTAGCACAACCAACAGAATGGTCCCTTGGCTTTGGGCCCCAGCCAAGGGGTCCAAAGAGAGAGGAGTCAAAGTTCTGTGAATAGCCCTAAGCAAGTCTCTCCACCATGGTGGCATGGCCTCTCAGGCAAACTCCCAAACACTCCAGAGAAGATCTCTGCCAGTACACTGGCAGTGCTGGCAGGTATTCTGGAAAAAACCTAGTGTATGCAGCTCAGAACAACACAAAACTAAGCCTACACAACAAACCAGATAGAAAACTTGCATGTGAAGCAAAATATTAAATTATAGAACAAGTACAAAGCAAATGGCCCCTGCAGGAACAAGTCCAAGGACAGCCAGCATTTAGCCTAAAACAGAGTTGCTTGCCTCATCTGAAAGACCTGCAACACAACTGTCCAATTGAAAAACAGCAAAAGAACTGAACAACGAAGATGGCTCCATCTGTAAAGCTTCGCTGACTATCTACAGGCCTTCCCAGTGTAGTGGTGAATTGTCACCCAATCTCTCTGCCTCTGTGAGGGGGGGGCCAGGTTTTAGCTGTGGTCCCTAGTAAGTCACTCCCACATCTGATACAACCCATTTTCATGGAGCAATCTCAGTGAGATAACTTCAAGGTCACTGGGGGCTTGTCCAGAAAACAAAATTTACTGGACTGGAAAGAAACCTATTTTTTTCTGTAAGGCTTTCAACAAAATATTACATAATTTGGGAATATGCAGTCTCTCTTGAAATGAATGCTTGCTTAGCATCAAAATCTTGTGCAATGCTATTTTTGTAATAATTCTACATAACATCAGGTAAATAAAACCATTAACCTAAGTATATTTGAAATTTAAATTGTCAGCCATAAAATAATTTTAACAATAAGAATCTTTCATACAGATAATGTGATAAATACTCACCCGAATATCTTGCAATGTTCCCTTGAAGTTTGGTCGAGTTATAGTTGTGGTAAAATTGGTGACACCAAGCTGACGTTTCACCCTTGCTAATGTGGTCTGAGGAACACCTCCAAGGTACAGAACCTGGGCTTGGAGGTCACCACCATACGCCAGGGTAGTGTTAAGCACAAGCACATTGTCTACATTTACCTCAAGGTCATTGCTGATGCGCTTTACCTGTTAGCAAAATAATTACAGTACTGTATCATTTATTTTACAACAATAGATAAATTTTCACTGAATCAGTGTAGTATTAACATCATCAATTTCAAAACAATTAAAATACTTACATGAAGAAGATGTGGGTCACCATCTGAGAGTGTCAAGCCTTCAATTGTGAATACTTCCTCAGGCCCATCCAGTAAAATGCGAGTAACTAACTTGTCATTTTTGAGCTCTACAATTATGTATGTCTCTTGGAATCCTAAATTAACGAAAGAAAATCAATAAACAACAATGAATAATAAAGTTGTGTAAGTGGTTTGACTTATTCAGTTTCTTTCAAAATATTTATGACACTTAACATTTAACCATAGAAGTATTTTAAATCATTACACAAAAACACTTGATAAGCAACATCACCAACCTAGGGTATGAGCATTATCCAGAGTTCCCAGATAGAAGATGAGGCCAGTAGACTCCCTGGTGCGTACCAACATTGACACATCAGCGTGGCTCCTATATGTTCCGTGGTCTACTTCTGGAATCACCACGGTTACCATGCTGTCTCTTGTATCTTCATTCCCAAACGTGACAGGAGTGAAGCCTGTGAGAAAACAATTGGTTTTACTATATAGAACTAAGTATGTACAGTTATCAAATCTTTTAGGCAACACTTCCAAAGTATGAGCTGTAATTTATTATTAATATTAAGCTGAAAAAGAAGAATATCACAGACCCATTGCAAAGATAAATTTTGAAGATTCTTATACGATTAGACACAAAAACACTGTTCAGAAATTAAATTTGAAGACTGAAGATATACACTTTGGTTTTGGCCTCCACCACCACCTCACTTGTTCCAACTGTCTACCATTTTGCTTGCCAAAGAGAACTTAATATTTTTTTGGCACCTTCATGTCCTTAACTTGAATCTATGAACTCTTATTCCTGAAGTTTAAGGCTTCAAGAATTCCTCTGTCAATTTTCTTCATACATGTTTCTACATGGGTGCACTGGTGGCTTGCATGCTTGTTTACATGGCGCACCACAGTAAACTTTCACAGCCATGTAGTCAATGCTGTGCTGGCTTACATTTAGGTCTGGCATAGTGTCCCCAGTGCCCAGGCAGCCTATTTAGTTTTCCTTTCAGGCCCTGGAAATCTACTTCAGTTGGCCAATGAATATTCCTTCCAAGCTTGTTCTTTCCTAGTGTGAATTCGAGGGTTGTTTGTTGTCCATGCTACTGGGCAACAATCATCCATTCTGCCATCACCATTCTGCCTGTTGGGTCATACACCTACAGCCCAGAGTCCTGTGGGGTTTGCCCTCCTCATGTGGCTTTCCTATCTGACTCAACTGATGAAGTTCATATGTATCAGGCAGCTACTGCTTTATGGGTTTGATTTGCCCATCTTCTGCAGTCTGGGTTGTGTACATGTTAGGGCCAAGTGAAGCCAAAACAAGCACACTATGACTGGCATTCACAGCATGTCAAATAAACAAATGCACACGCCTCGGCAAGACCCAACATAATCAATCGAACCACTCGCAGCCAAGAGTCCAAACAAAGGCGTCAAAGACCCATGAATAGAGTAAGCAAGGTTCTCCACTCCCAGTAGCCTTCCCTTCCCAGGGTGAACTGAATACAGTACACCAGAGAAGATATTTCTGTCAGTGCAGTGTTTGTGGGCACCCTTGGAAAATGCATGCAGCCTGAAGCACAACAAGGCCAAACCCACACAACATGCCAGATAGGAAATGTGCACATGAAGCAAAAAAACAGCATTGAATGTAGTGAAACTTCATTTTTTGGGCGAGTCCCAGAGGCTCCCCGGAGCTATCCAGGTTGAATGGATATATATAACTTTCTGGCATCAGTCAGCAAAGTTCTTGCCTACCAGGGACCATGAGCCAAAACTTGGCCTCCCCTCAAGAGAGGCATGAGGAGCAATGGCCTATAGAAACCCCCGTGTGGTTGGGAGCATTCTATGTCTGCCATCGACCAGATCTGCCACCCAGACAGGTAGGCACCCCCAAAACAAACCCCAATTCTGGTGAAACTATTGCTACCGAAAACTGAACGAGTGGACAGAACTCCCCAAACGAAAATTAACAAACAAGCATGACTGACGTCATCATGTCGCCACGCCGCTGTCTGAGCAATCCTCCCCTCCCCAGTAGGGGGAAGGGGGGAGCCCCAGACCCCCACGCTGGTGATCCACCTTGCAGTTGTTAGGCTGGATGTCAAAATACAGGCATACCTCAGTTTAAGAGTTTAATTGGTTCCGGGAGACGCCTCGTATTCCAAAAACTCGTATTCTGAAGCTAATTTCCCCATAAGAAATAATGGGAAATGAATTAATCCATTCCTGACTACCCCAAAAACCCAATATCAAACTAAATTTTTATACCTAATTCATCTAAATAAACCTACAAAACTATGTTCAAGTTATTACTTACCTTGCTCTTGAATGCTGTAGGCGTATGGAAGATGGTGAGGAGGGGGGAGGAAGAGAGGAGTTACTGTTTGGAAGGGGAGTCCCCTTCCATTATCGCGTCAGGCAGTGAGGACTTCACTGGTATGCACACTCTGGCACATTTTGCCTGCATACCACTAGGACTTGCTTGTCTTACTAAGAATTTCTCTAAAGACACTTGTTTTTCCCTACATTATAACACTTGTCTGTAGTAAGACATCACATTATCATTTAAAAGGTCAATGCAACGGCTTGCTACAGCTTTATCTGGGTGAGTTTTTTCAACAAAACTTTGCAGTTCTTCCCATACTTCACACATTTTCTTAATCAAGGAGGGACATCCTCTACTGCCTCTACTCACAGCTATTTTCTTAGGTTGAACCTTATCAATGGCTTTCTTGAGACCCATGGTGAGATATATAATAAATTGTATAGTCAAATGACCAAAAATCCAACAAAACACTGAAAATCCAGGTGAAGAATTGATGTGGGATAGTCACTGGGCGCGAGACAATGGTAAACTGAGGGGCGGAGGGGCGGAGGGGCGACGATCGCCGATCCACCACGTGCTAGGTCGGCCTGTACGCGTATCAACAAACTCGCGTCCCGAGGTAACCCTCGCGTTCCGAGACATAATTTTCGAGGAAATCCTGCTCGTCTTCCGAAAAACTCGCATACAGGGACACTCGCATTCCGAGGTACCACTGTATGCAAAAACACTGTCGACCGGAGGGAGGGAGGGATGCAGGGGAGCCTCCGGGACTCACCCAGAAAATGGTGTTTCATTACATTCAATGCTGGTTTTCTAGTGGGAAAGCCCTGTTGCCTCCACGAAGCCAACTACCCAAAGACAAAGAAAACCAGGGACTCACCCGGGTGGCAATCAGGCCTCACTCCTCAACGCGAAGCCGAGACAACTGGCTGCAACCGACGACCCAATGCAACGCAGGCCCTACCAGGTCCAGGGACATTGATAGGGTAGTGAGCAGCCAGGACCCTGTTCAACCTCCAAAAACCCCATGCCTGAATGTCAACCATGTTGCCAAAGACGGCAGCCAAAGCAGCAAACTTGAGGATAGACCGCAGGCTGGCTAGCCTTAATAATCCTGCAGATGACCTGGCAGACCTGAGCCCGGGAACAGGGAAGAGGAAACCAGATCAACCCACAGCGCATTCCCGGCCACCAAAACTGTAGCGTGCAAATAACGGCAGAGAGCCGCAATCAGACACAACACATGATGCACCCCTGGCTTGACCAACCAACAACCCAAGGACCCCTCTGGAAAGCAGCAGTCTCATTCCTCGCCAGAAAAGGAGGAGACGGCTGCAACCAAACAAACCTACCACCAGGATAAAAAGAGCAGAAACCCCTTCGCCAGAGGCTCGCATGAAGCTCCCTGTCCCGACCCCCAGAGGCCAATGCCAACAGGAAAAGAGCCTTGGAAAAACAATCCTGAACCGAAGGGGTCACCACAAACCGAGGAGAAGAGAGGAAAGAGAGCACCTGGTCCAAGGACCAGAGGGCTCAGGCTATGCATGAGTAGGCTAGAGGTGAAACAACGCTTGAGACAACATGTGGAATTGAGCAGACGTAACATAAATACCAAACACAAGCTGGAGCAGCTCCGCCAGCACCACACAATAGGAGGTGACAATATTCGGCATAAGATGACGGTCCTGAAACAACTACGACAGGAAGGACAAAACAACCCTATCAGAGACCGAAGTACACCTACGCAGTGATAGGAAAAACCAGAAGGACCACCAGGAAACCTCATGCTGCCGACAAGACGAAGCACGCAGATGGGAGACCAACAACAAAGCCACCGGCGCCCCATACAAATGGTGATAGACTCAAGTCAGCAGGACCAGATGCGAAGACTCGAGGAGAGGAGCATACCAGCCTCGTAACGGGCAGGACTGATCTCCTGAAAGAGGCGGAGCCACAGGAAGACCCTCAGGTTCGGACACCGAGCAAGCAGCACCTAAAACCAATGCTGGGCTGGCCACCAAGGGGCCAAGAGGACTACTCTCCCATGGTAAGTCTCCAAGCGAGCCAGGATTGGAGCAACAGCTGAACTGGGGAAAAGAGGTACAGGTAACCCCACCTCGCCCAGTCCTGCCTGAAGGAATCAACCCCAACGGCCTCACAGTCGGGGAAGGGCGCCATGTATACCGGGAGACGCCTCGACCACGCAGATGCAAAGAGATCCACTTCCGGAGACCCAAAAGTCCGGCAGAGCCAACAGACTCTTCCCCCTCCCGGGAAGGGGGGAAGGGGTTACGCAGACAAAGGCACGGCAACGTGATGACGTCATGCTAGTTTGCTTGTTTTCATTTGGGGAGTTCTGTCCACTCATTCTGCTCCTTGTAGCAATGTTTTCACCACCAGAATAGGGGTTTGTTTTGGGGTGCTTACCTTTCTGGGTGCCTGACCCTGTCGATGGCAGACATAGAATGCTTCCAACCACATGGGGTTTTTCTATAGGCCATTGCTTCTCATGCCTCTCTAAGGGGGCCAGGTTCTGGCTCTTGGTCCCCGGTAGGCCTAGAACTCCATGCACATTGACTGATGTCAGAAATCTAATATATCCATATCAACCTGGATAGCTCCTGGGAGCCGACGGGGCTCCCCCACAAAATATACGAGAGTTTTCTTTTGAAGAATCATGGATCAGTTGAACAATTGAAGTGAAAAAGGTGGTGGGATGCCAAAATCATTAACAGTTTGAAAGTGTGATATTACAAATATTAAAGGCAAGATGGAACACCACAAACATAGCTTTTGTCCTTTAACTACACATGTTAAATACATGATAATTTTACACATGCATCATTATACACATGCATTATTATACACATGCGCACACACACACATGCCACTTTTACACAATTCCTGCCACCAACAGTCACTGAAAAGATGGACTTTTCTGTGGGGAGCCCCTACGGCTCCCTGGAGCTTATCGGGCTAATGTATGTTATGTTAGACCGGGACACTAGCTATGGAGTTCAGACCTACCAGGGACCAGCGCCAGAACCTGGCCCCTTCAGAGAGGTTTCAGGGAGCAATGGCCCTGGAAAACCCCATATGGTTGGGGGTTTTCCTTATCTGCCATCGACCGGGGTTAGGCACCCAGAAAGGTAGGCGTAACAAAACAAACCCCACATGGTAGAAAACTACAACAAACCGAACAGAGAGGTAGAAAAACTCCCTACAATCACAAGGAAAACAATCAAACAATCACTTTACTGCCGCGCCGGTTGTCCGCGCAGCCCTCCCCTCCCCGGGAGGGGGAGGGGGGGCCCGGACCTCACCGCGCCGGCTGCCGTCAGTTCGTAAGCTAGTGTCAACCGGGATACACGCTTCTCTGGCCTCAAATTCCTTGGCGGTGTTTGCCTCGTGTGGCGTTCTCTGCTGTTTTTGTGGTTTGCGGTGGCCAGGAGTATTTCATCAGTGCCGGGGCTGCATGAGTCTAGGGGTTCCCTTCCCTAGGCGCCCTGTGAGTACTGCCTTGCGTGTCAGGGTTATCTTCTCTGGGGCGTTCGGGAACCGCTCCGTAGGGGTTCTTGCTGCTCGGCATTTGCCTCGCCCTTGGGCCAGCTGGGGCTTGGGGCCCTTGTTTGGCTTGGGTAGGGAGTTGGTGTTGTGCTGGTTAGGGCGCCAAGGTGTTGCACTGCCTGCCACCTACGCGGCGGCCGGTTCCTGTTGCCTCTGGGGACGGTGTACTTTTGCGGGTTTTTCTTTGTGTTTTATTTTCTTGCCTGGTGGGGGTCTGCATAGTGTGGCTATAGTTCCA
>WNGS01052365.1:9345372-9364798 GCA_020271785.1 Procambarus virginalis
GCGGCTGCTTTCCGGAGGGGTCCGTGGGTCATTGATGCTTGGTTGGTTCGGCCGGGGGTGCATCATGTGTTGTGTCCAGTTGCGGCACTTCGCCGTTGCTTGCGCGCTTCGGCCGGTATGGCTGGGGATGCGCTTTGGGTTGATCCAGTTTCCCTCGTTCCCTGTTCCAGGGTTCGGGTCTCCCAGGTTGTCTGCTGGGTTATTAAATCTAGCCAGCCTGCGGTCTATCCTCGTGCCCATGCCGTTAGGAAGTTTGCGGCTTTGGCTGCTGTGTTGGTAATATGTCTTGGGCACATATTCGGGCGCGTGGTTTTTGGAATCGAACAGGGTCCTGGCCGCCCGTTATTTGGTGAACGTCCGTGCTCCTCGGCGTTCTTGTGTTGCTTTGGGTCGCAGGTTGCAGCCAGTTGTCTCGACTTCGCGTTGAGGAGTTTGTGGCCGCCGCCTCCCGGGTACGTCCCCTTTTTCCTTCTCTTTGGGTAATTAGCTCCAGGGAGCCGTAGGGGCTCCCACAGAAAACCAGCGTTGAATGTAATGAAACGCCATTTTCTGGGTGAGCCCCGGAGGCTCCCTGGCTACCCTCCCTCCCGTCCGGTCGGCGGATTTTTCGCGTTGGTTGAAGCCTAGTTTCCGAACTGACGGCAGCCGGCGCGGTGAGGTCCGGGGCCCCCCCCCTCCCCCTCCCGGGGAGGGGAGGGCTGCGCGGACAACCGGCGCGGCAGTAAAGTGATTGTTTGATTGTTTTCCTTGTGATTGTAGGGAGTTTTTCTACCTCTCTGTTCGGTTTGTTGTAGTTTTCTACCATGTGGGGTTTGTTTTGTTACGCCTACCTTTCTGGGTGCCTAACCCCGGTCGATGGCAGATAAGGAAAACCCCCAACCATATGGGGTTTTCCAGGGCCATTGCTCCCTGAAACCTCTCTGAAGGGGCCAGGTTCTGGCGCTGGTCCCTGGTAGGTCTGAACTCCATAGCTAGTGTCCCGGTCTAACATAACATACATTAGCCCGATAAGCTCCAGGGAGCCTCCGGGGCTCACCCAGAAAATGGCGTTTCATTACATTCAACGCTGGTTTTTTGTTTGTTTTCCTAATCTAAGCTATTCAATACAAAATATTATTACACAAAAGTTTCAATACAATGAAAAATTCCCATAATATTTAATGATATTAACAAAAATACATCATATTGGGCAACATTGATACATTGCAATGGAAGCCATATTCTTTACTTCAAACTGTATGAAAACCTAAAATATATGCAAAATTGACAAAACATCCCAATTGGGGGATGCCTAATTAATCTATTAAGGGAGATTTAGCTGTACTATACCCATGAAACTATATTAAGTAACAGTTTTAAGTTACCTCAAAATTCATAATGACTTCACTAAATAATAACAATGCTACCTGAAACAATACATTACGTTTTAATACATAGAAATTTGTTGTATGAACCTGCTGCACGGTGATCTTATTTACCTACAAGAAATATTTAGCAGTATATTCTAATTATGCAACATACAATGAGATCTTAGATACTCAATACTGTAAGCATATACTGTATACAGTAAGATACTCTTAAGATACTCAATACTGCATACTGTAAGCCTATGCAATTATAAGTGGAAAGATCACTTTAAATGCCATTATGCATAAAAGAATGCACTGTACGGTTATATGCAGTTTAATTAATATTTTACAGCAAATATAAGTGAAGCACACCATTTAAAAATACCTTCAATAATGTCTCCAATATGTATCTAACCACTGCTAGCAGATAACATCCTTGAACCTTTCTATACAACTCAGTCTCCGGCACCGAGTGATACACATAACGTCTCATTCAAGCTTAACCTACTTCACATTGCATTACAAATTCTTGACACTTGCAATCCATAACCCTTACATTTCATCATGCAGCTCTTCTGTCTGTTTTCATTCTAATCAGTGCCTTGTATGTCAAATGTCAACTGTAATCAGACATCCTGTCTTCAGGAGTTTCTCTGCACATTCAGACTAGAAATTTTAGCCAGCATTCTGTATTTGTCCTCCCATATAGGTTTCTGGGTTGCTCTTATTATAGATTTCATTAATCATGAGTATTATATCTAACGTGTACATAGAAGTGAAAAGGAATGCACTTGGTAAAATATAAGAAAGCAATACGGGAAAAGGTTAAAGATACTGATAATAACATCTATCCATTTACTATGCCTACCACACGGAACACCACGAGCATAGCTCTCATCCTGTAACTACACTTAGGTATGGTAATTACTAAATTATCACAATACAGTACCTGTATAATCACACTACAGACAATTATCGAAATATGTATCCAACCTATTCCCAGTTCCTCACACACATTCGCCATATGTCTGTCAACTGCTTCGTAAGACCAGTCATACAATGTTCTCCTTAAGTTATCATATACTGTACAGAGGAGTACAAACAAATTCACCACTCCCTCCCACCAAAGTGCAGCCGCCCAGCCTAGTACCTTACCGCTCCCCGTGTATTGTTCACACTGGCGCCTCTTAGCATCTCAAGCACTTAAAAGTTATCAACCATCTCTAGCATTTAATATTTCCTCTATTTGATTTGATATACAAATTTCCTTATTTAAAAAGATTATCAATGTAATTACCTAAGTGTAGCTACAGGATGAGAGCTACGCTCGTGGTGTCCTGTCTTGCCAGCACTCTGTCATATAACGCTTTGAAACTACTGACGGTTTTGGCCTCCACCAACTTCTCAAATAACTTGTTCCAACCATCTACCACTATTTGCGAAAGTAAATTTTCTTATATTTCTTCGGCATCTTTGTTTAGTTAGTTTAAATCTATGACCTCTTGTTCTTGAAGTTCCAGGTCTCGGTAAATCTTCCCTATCAATTTTATCAATTCCTGTTACTATTTTGTACGTAGTGATCATATCACCTCTTTTTCTTCTGTCTTCTAGTTTTGGCATATTTAATGCCTCTAACCTCTCCTCGTAGCTCTTGCCCTTCAGTTCTGGGAGCCACTTAGTAGCATGTCTCTGCACCTTTTCCAGTTTGTTGATGTGCTTCTTAAATTATGGCCACCACATAACCGCTGCATATTCTAGCTTTGTCCTTACAAATGTCGTGAAAAATTTCTTTAGTATTTCGCCATCCACGTATTTAAAAGCAATTCTGAAGTTAGAAAGCGTAGCATAGGCTCCTCGCACAACGTTCTTTATGTGGTCCTCAGGTGATAGTTTTCTATCTAGAACCACCTTTAGATCTCTCTCAGAATTCTTTAAAGGTTTCTCACATAATATATAGGTTGTGTGGGGTCTATGTTCTCCTATTCCACATTCCATAACATGGCATTTATTCATATTAAATTCCATTTGCCAAGTGGTGCTCCAAATGCTTATTTTGTCCAGGTCATCTTGAAGGGCATGACAATCATCTAAGTTTCTTATCCTTCCTATTATCTTAGCATCATCAGCAAACATGTTCATATAATTCTGAATTCCATCTGATAGATCATTTATGTAGACAATGAACATCACCGGTGCAAGAACTGAACCCTATGGTACTCTACTTGTGACATTTCTCCAGTCCGATACATTGCCTCTGATCATAGCCCTCATTTTTCTATCCGTCAGAAAATTTTTCATCCAGGTTAGAAGCTTACCTGCCACCCCTCCAATATTTTCCAGTTTCCAGAACAACCTCTTATGTGGAACTCTGTCGAAAGCCTTTTTTCAGTTCAGATAGATGCAGTCAACCCAACCATCACTTTCCTGTAAAATCTCTGTGGCTCGATCATAAAAACTAAGTAAATTCGATACACAGGATCTTCGAGATCGAAAACCATACTGTCTGTCTGATATTATATCATTTCTCTCCAGGTGATCTACCCATTTAGTTTTTACTATTTTTTCCAATATTTTGACTATTACACTTGTCAATGATACAGGTCTATAATTGAGGGGGGTCTTCCCGGCAGCCACTTTTGTAGATTGGAACAATGTTAACCTTTTTCCACACATCCGCTATGACTCCTGTACACAGGGATGTCTGAAAAATCAGCTGAAGTGGAATGCTGAGCTCAGGTGCACATTCCCTCAGAACCTATGGTGAAACCATCTGAGCCAACTGCTTTGTTCTTACTTAGCTCCAAGAGCATTTGTTTCACTTCGTCTCTAGACATCTCTATGTTCTCTATGCTTTTCTCTGGAATTCTTATTGTGTCTGGTTCTCTGAAGATCTCATTTTGTACAAAGACACTTTGGAACTTTTCGATTAATGTTTCACATATTTCCTTTTCATTTTCCATGTATCTGTCTCCCATTTTCAACCTCTGAATATTATCCTTTACCTGCAGCTTGCTTTTAATGAATTTATAGAAAAGGCCTGGATCTAATTTACATTTGTCTGCTATACCGTTCTCAAAGTCCCTCTCTGCCTCTCTCCTTACTGACGTGTAGTTGTTTCTTGCATCTTTGTATCGCTGGTATGTTTGGGGTTTGGCCTCTTTCTATAATGATTCCATGCTTGTGTCTTTTGATCTCTGGCCCTCTTGCAATTTTTGTTGAACCAACCCTGTTTCCTAGGTATGCATCTCTGTTTTGGTATGAATGTTTGTGTGCCTTCATCATATATTTTCCAAAATTGGCATACATCTCATTTACTTCCTTGGCTAGCAACAATTCCCATGAATTATACCAACAATTATACCAACAATTATACCCATGAAAAATTTCTAAGTTACCCATAGTGTCCTCTCTTGAAATTGAGATTAACAGCTTTGTGTATATGTATTTGTGTACATGTACATATATACAGTATATGTACTTGTGTATGTAACATTAATAATTGTGTAACTAGCTTCACAAGATTGTTAGCTAAACGAACTATAGGGTACAGTTCCTGAACCCATTATGTGCCTCTATAACCGTTTCCACCACTGCCCACGGGATGGGTATGGGGTGCATAATAAAGAAAGAATTAATCAATCTCAATGCCAGTGCTTTACTTTAGCCCACATTCACTTTTAGTAGCCTACTCTCACATTAAATAAGGTGTGCATCTTGTGTAACCACGAGGACAACATACAATTGTGGTGTGGTATACACCTACAGTAATGCCAAACCCAGTCACTCACTGCACCATTATGACCTACATATGCTCAACTTTCTCAATGAAAACTCTTCACCATATTTTACAACCTTCCACTAAATGCATGAGATCACTCTATAGCTATCTCTCTACTAACATTGTTATGTGCCTTTCCAAAAACTCATTAACACCATATAAATTTTGCAATCTCTGGAATGCATTTTATAATAATACACTATATCATATTTAATCTTGACAAGTATATATAACATACAAATCTTATGAACATAGGTGACTAAGAGTTATATACAATGCAAAGAAGCCATAGCAAAATTACTAGTCAAAGCATAATCATAAGAAAATATTCATTATACACAAATATTTTTCACAAATGTGAAATAAAGGCCAAGATACAACAAAATAGCATAAGGAGCAAATTACAGTTTAAGAACTAACAATCACTAAAGCTCAAGCAAGTGCAGTGAAAAGTAAGACCTACAGAGTGATGCTTCCCATGTTGCTCCTCCTACAAAAATTGAAGGAGGAAATACTGTATGAGTAAAGAAAATAACAGAATAGCATTTCTTTCCTCAATACTAAAGCAATTCCAAAGGAAGAATATTAAATTTCAAAGAAACATTGAGGTAAATATTTACTAAAAAATATAACAGTGGAAAAATTGTGCACTCTATCTACGTGAAGAAATAAATGGGAAATAACATTATAAAGGCATGATTAAAAGTTTTGATGGACAAGATTTTGAAAGATATGTCCACTCAGTGGACTGAGTTGCATGCATAGAAAGAAAAATTACCATACTGAAAAGAAATGTTTTGAAAAAATGAACACAGAAAATTTCACTACAAAAAACTGTTCCTAAATCATCAATAAGAAATTCAAGTGATGAATATAATGAAATGCCCTATTTGGAAGAATCCTAATAGCCCACTGGAGCCTAGGAGCTGGCACCACTAAACCTAAGAACCATGTCAGGTGTCTAAGATGCACTCTGACCCCCCATCTTATGATTGAGAGCGCTACCCAAAACTAAGGAAACCAGAAAACAGTGTTCTTATTGTTGTTATACTGTATATATACACTTTATATATAATTATCTACATTTTTGTGTACCATTATAAACCACTAAGCAGTTCTAGTGAGTATTATAACACTGTAATCAGTTATTATTGTTCAGCTTAGTCCCCGCATGTTTCCCACGAAGTTATAACAGCATGCATTCAATACCGATACAGTATTGTATATTATATTTCTTCATATTTTTAATACTTTTATCACTTTTTTTTTAAGTGCAATACTGCATTAGGCTGTCAATAATAATATTTGTATCGCAGAATGTGAAAAGCATAGGTACACGCCCATATATTCATGTCACTAACAAGCTCACAATATTATGTTATTTGAACAATAAAACATACAATTTTTGCTTAAGTATCTATATTTTTATGCACCATTACAAACCACAAAATTGGTTTGGTGGGTGTGACACCCTCATAACCAGTGATCATTCAGCCTAGCCCTGCATATTTTGAACAATGTTGTAACTATCATTTGTATTTTAAATGTTTTTGCCATGATTTGTCAAGTGCAATGATGCATTGGGCTTTCAATAACATTATTTATATCACAAAACATGTAGAATATAGGTTTTCACAGATATAGTTGTATCACTAACATGAGTTCAATATTATATTCGTTGAACAATAAAACATACTGTTTTGCTGTTATTATACTATGTACACATTATACATAACTATCTATATTTTTATGCAACACAACAAATCACAAAAGCTGCTCTGGGGGTGAGGTAATCTTGTAACCCATTCACAGCATTGCATTACATGCTAGTCAGCTCACGATGCCTCCTGACTTGTCAAACCCCTCTCAATATACTATGCACGAACTCAAGCCAAAACACTGCTATTATTATCAAATTCCTGGTCACTAAATAATGAATATGAACCATTTTACACAGGTTTATTTTCTTAAGGAACATGAAGTCCTGTTTTATGATGCTTTGATGCACCAAATAGCAGCTGTGTGCTGTGAATGTCTGCCTCATGCTGTGAACATTGTAACGAGCAATGTGTTCACTGATATCTGAACCTTGTACATGGTCTTTATCACAGTCAGGATCTTCTATGACACTATCTTCGCAAAAAAATCACTGTTACTTATATATTTCATCATTATTTAAGTGATGCACGGCATTGCTGTGAGCTGCTGGCACATCTGGTGCTCATGGTTGACCTATCAGTAATGTGGTCCCTCACACCCAGGTCGAGTGCCCATGAATTTTGTCCAAGATGACATCGGTTTACTGGAGGCCTGAGGAAGCAGATGTGAACCCCAAATATCCATAATCCATAGCCTGTGCTGCTTGGAGCTTTTTGTTCCGAGTAGCTGAATCTAAAAACAACAACAACAACTGAAGCCTTGAAACTTCCAAACACACTCCCTAAACGATGTAAACAAATGATCAGATCTCTTGAAACTAGTGTGAGCTTGTTAGCACTCACTCACTTCCAGTATGGGAAGCCAGAGCTCCAGGTCTCTCCCGAGCCTTCCAAGTCAGTTTTGTCACTGATGTGGACACCTCCGGTTGTCCATTGTATGGCTCCCGGGTTGTCAACCAGTCACACAGGTCCTGCTGCTTCTAAGCCAAGTGCCAGCTATCCTTGGACTTTACTCTGTGGGGGTCATTTGCTTGGTATTGTTCTGTGTTTTAGTTAGCTCCACAAGTGTTTTCTGTCCAGGCTGTCCAAAATCAGTGTAAGGGCAAAGATGCTTATTATGTAGTTCCAGAACAATTATTGATGATGTTAGAGGCCCAATCATCATTAAAAAGGGGGTGTCAAGTCATTGCTGTGTTCTTTGGTGTGATAAAGAGCAGGTTTCCTGGGTGTTGGATTGAGGCATACTCTCTACTGTGCTTCATACACCTTCACCATAGGATAAGAACATTAGAAAATCTAATTGTCCCAGGACACAAAGTTGCTTAGTACATGGTGATTTAGCAATGATATGAGTATGCCCTTGGCTATGGCTTAAGAAAACAATTAAGGCACCTTTCTCAGGAAAATAAATTCGATGAAAACTGTAAAGAATCCCGATTGAAGACACGTAACTAAGAAAATCTTAACTAGGATATGAATGGATTCAGTGCCTAGCTGAACATTTATACAGTACTGTAAAAAACAGGTCTTCTAATATATTAAAACAATGAGAATTGTATAAAAACTCACTCAGTTGGCAGGTGTCCCCAAGATATGGTCTCATGCAATTGCATTGGTATTTGGTCCAAAGATCAACACATGCACCGTCGTTCAAGCAAGGGTTCGGACTACACTGTTCTATGCGTGGACATCCTTCCGTAACTGAAACCTATATGCCAAGAGTCAAGATTTGGAAGTAAAAGTAGCAAGTGCATAATTTATATATATCAATACATTATAATATACACATATAGGATTAAGTGGAAGACATCACTATGCATACAAAGAATGCTGCTAGCATTCACTGAGAGCTTACCAAGATAACCTGCACTGGTTTAATATTTAATTAAATGTGTAACTTCTTTCCTTCCTTGGCTACTAAATAACAAGTTGTGGAAGCTTTAAACTGCTATTTTGCAACTCTAAAGAGACAATAAGTACTCCACTTACAGATTACAACAGTAGTTCATCTAAAATTTAAACTTCACCGGTTATTAGAACTGGCATTGAATTATTATTGTTTTCTAACCTACCATACTATGAAAGATGATGAAAAACTGTCCTTAAGAATTAAACAGATAATATATCTTACTTTCATAGATTCAGGAACAGTGCTTGGGATCATCATTGAACCATCCACTATGACATCTTCCATGCAACCAGTAAAAAATGGAGCCCCTTTGGAAAGAATCTTGAGTGTTGGGGTTGCACCACCTGTAAAAATAGTGTGTTAAGTGTAATGAAATAACACTTTGTAGACAGCACCTGCGTAGTTTCCCTGATCTCCTAGTGCTTTCCTGAAAATATATACTATATTAGCTCATGCCTACATCACAGTAACCTCGCGGTCACTTGTCCCTCAATAGAATTCTTGGTGACTCGGATACTTTTGATATTGTTTGCCTTATGCGTTTTTGTTCTCGTATTGGCATCCTTGGTGATATTTAGCGCCCTCTGATTATTCCGCACATTTGATGGTGCTACATAGCCTTCCCGGTTTGGTGCCTTCTTCTGATAATTACTTACTTACTTACATCACAGTAAACTACCGAGCGTGGCTGGAACATTTGTGTTTTTTGGTAGTGATTCATGTTTTACTCAAGGCATGACAGTGTTTTAATGAGAAACCTTTAGATGGTAAATATTTTTTGAGTTATAACATTTGGTTGCTCCCGAGGTAAACCCGCTGCATCAGCAAGGTTTCACGCAGTCAGGCATGACAATGCTCAAGCAATCGTGCCAGAGTCTAACTTTTCTAGCACCACGTTAGAAACAGTCTTGTTATAAGGGCACTGGAGAAAACATCAATTCAGCCCAGAATAACAATGAGAAGAACATCAATACACACACAAAACCATACTGAATCCTCACGTGTCACAAGTGATGGCCAACTAGGAACTTTATAGTTACTAGTTCAACAGCCTTATAAACAAAACAACTACATGGACACAAATGCCCATTAAGGTTCCCAAACTAATATTATGTAATACTTTACTTAATTCTATTTATGTAATTTGTTTTCAGCTATTGAAACACTAATTTGCTCAATGGCTTATCCTGTATCTATATTGTATATGTTTGCTTCATGTGTACATATTTATGGGTTTGAGAGTGTCCTTCAGTTATTCAGCTGGTGTGCTCAATCTGAGTGTAAACAGTATTTTTTCCATCTCACTCTAGACTGTTCTTCCAGAGAAGGCAGCATTAGCTGTACACTAGGATCTGTTCAGTTGACTCTTCGCCTCTTGTATATTACTAGATAGTTTTGTGCATCCTTTGGTTATACCATGGCAGAGTGCATGATCTGGTTATGTATAGGTATCTCTTCACTTGTGACACCAAGTGAGGATTTGGAGCTGCTTTATGTGTGTATACTTGTGCCTCTCACATATATTCTAAGCCAGACTGAGTTTTCTTTAACTTGTATAACACCTTCTATGGCCCTATAAGGATGCTTGAGAAGTTCTTTGGGGCACAGGGGCAAAATGTTAACCTGCCTTCAGATTCTTATCTTAAATAACAATCTATTGGTTTTACTGAGAAAGATGCTTTCAAACTGATTTTAAGGCCTTATTTTTAAGAGAAATTTTAAAGTGAATTAATGTAAACTACATTTAAAGAACAACAACTTACATACGTTTATATTATCAATGGCAAAATATAATGAATAATCAAATACAATATTTAATAAACACTTAACCCTTAATACAATAAATACCTAAGACTGTTGTTGAAAATGATGTGTCCGAGCTATTTATACTTTGTACTGGGTTAATTGGATAAACAGTAGATTCGTTGTTGGCTGCAAGGGATACATGACTGTCATTCACTAACATCCTCACGTTCTGCCACTGCCCATCATTCAGGTCAGATCCTGTGAAAATGCCTTCCCACCTGTAAAACATACAATGTTGGAATAAGTATTTGTAAAATATCACAAATATAATACAATTAAACTCCATTTATCCAAATCTTTGCTGTACTTTGTTAATAACTGGTACTGATATACACACCAGTACAGTACCTGTGCCTGTATTCTGAGCTATGTCACGTGCTTGCTTCCTAGGACAGAAACCTAAACCCAGGGTAGGTCTATGTTTAATCAGTACAAAAGGTAGATAATCTGCACCAGCAAAGCAGGAACCTGTTCATACTGTTCCTGCAGTCATAGCTGCAGGAACAGTGTCTCCCAGCTAGGGAGACACTGGGATAATACTCAATTAATCTTGGATAGACTACAAGAAAGTGCATTTAAGAACAAAGAACCCTACCAAACACAAAAAGAAACCCCAAGGATTACCTTGCAATGACCTTGTGATGATTCCAGGGATTAGCGTCCCTGCGGAATGGGGACGATTCGATTTGCAATGATTGTTCCCTCGCAAATATGTAGCTGCCTCACCCGGCTGCTATAGTTCTAGTCGCCAGAAGGTAGCAACATGTGATGTAAGGACATGGCCCTCTGGCTTGAGGCTACCTTAAAGTGATTTAGGATCAATGTCCCCATGGACCAGTTTCTGATCAGGCTTCCTGGTTGATGGTGTGGTCAACCAAGTTGTTGGATCTCACGGCATGCAGTCAAATGTAGGACTCGCAGCCTGATTAATAATGTACCCCTTGGAGATGTTAAGAGAGTTAATCCCCCCTTATATATAGTGGGATGTATTGAAAAATCTTGGATCCTTAATGTTCATAAAAAATATCTACAAGAGCTAATTACACCAAACTTTTACACCCTCTTATTATAATTCAGATTATTATAATCAAGATTCTCTCTCACTTGCATTGCTTCGTAGTGCAGGGGAGAGAAGGAAAGTCCTTTCCATTCACAGGGTCTTATCGGTGTCTGTTCCGGTTGTTTTGTCCTTTCTTTCTTGGTTTTTTCAGGACCGGCATCTCATGCCAAATACTGTCGCTTCTTATCGGCAGCATTATTGGAGCTGCTCCAACTTGTGTTTAGGGTGGGTATTCCCTCCGCTCCATTCCGCTTGCTCTCTTGTGCGTTTTTCACCTCTGGCTTGCTCTTGCGCTGCCTGCGCCTTCTTGGTTTTTGGAGCGGGTGCTCACATTTCTTTCTCCTTTTCTCTCCTCGTTTTGTAGTGGCCCCCTTCTGTCGGGGATTGTTTTTGCATGCCTTGTTCTTGTGGGCTTTTGCCTCTGGGGGTTGGGTTGGGAAACTTAATGCTCTTCTCCTGCACAGGGTTCCTGCCCATTTGGTCCTGGGGAACGTTTTGTTAATTTGCAGCCCTCTCCTCCTTTTCTGGCAAAGACTGATGGTTGGTTTCTGGAGGGGTTCATGGGTTGTTGATGTTTGGTTGGTTTGGCCGGAGGTGCATCTTGTTTTCTATCTGGCTGCAGCTTTACGTCACTCCCTGCATGCTTCTGGTTCAGCGACGGTAAGACGCGCTCTGGGTTGTTCCAGTTTTCCCTGTTTCGCTGTTCCAGGGCTTGTGTCTCTCAGGTTGTCCGCAGGGTTATTCAATCTAGCCAGCCTGCAGTCTACCCTCATGCCCCAGGTGATGTGTGGAAATATGCAGCTCTTGCTACTGTGTTTTGTAATATGTCTTGGGTCGATATTTGGGCGTGGGGTTTTTGGAAATCAAACAGGGTCCTGGCCACAGGATATCTTGTCAATGTTCCTGGCTCTCTGCAGCCTTGTGTTGCCTTGGGATGTCTGTTGAGGCGAGTTGTCTCATCTTCGTCATGAGACCTGAGGTGCTGCTGTCTCCCGAGTAAGTCCCTGTTTATACTTATATGTGGGTAGATAGTTTCAGGGAGCCGACGGGGCTTCCCTCAGAAAACCAGCATTGAATGTAATGAAAGGCCATGTTCTGAGCGAGCTCCGGAGGCTCCCTGACACCCTCCCTCCCTCCCTCCCTCCCTTCCTCCCTACGGTCAGCAGTTTTCATCATTCTCCACCCTGAGGGTAGTGCTTCCTGTTCGCCTGAGCGAGCTCCCTTCTGTCGGGGGAGTGAGGTGCTAATGAGCGGGCGTGCCAGTTGGATGACATGTTGCTTGTTTCATTGTTTTCAATTGGGGGGGGGTGAGTTCTTTGGCTCTGTTCAGACGTATGGTGGAATTCTAACCATTTAGAGGTTTGTAATGGTTTGCCTACCTTTCTGGTAGTATCTCCAGTTGATGGCAGACATGACAAACTAAGTATAGAGCTCATATGAGCTCATACCATTGCTCCCTTCACCTCTCTGAGGGAGAAGGGAGACAACTGGCCGCAACAACAGACGTCGCCAGGTTCTGGCTCGTGCCCCCGGTAGGCACTCGAACTCCAAGGACTGATGGGACCAAACTAATATGGCACATGTCAGTTTGATAGTTTCAGGGAGCCGACAGGACTCCCCTCAGAAAAGTTCATCTTTGTTTAACTGCTAACAAACTTACCCTTAACATTAATAAAACCTTCTATATTTT
Source organism: Procambarus virginalis (assembly GCA_020271785.1). Taxonomy (NCBI): domain Eukaryota; kingdom Metazoa; phylum Arthropoda; class Malacostraca; order Decapoda; family Cambaridae; genus Procambarus; species Procambarus virginalis. The sequence continues at coordinate 9,358,623 of WNGS01052365.1, forward strand.
GTTTGGTAATAAATCCACAGATAAAATTAACCCAGGTACTAACGAATTGGAAAAATAAAAAAATTGGTATTAATTGGAAAAAATTGGAGCATAAAAAACTCTCAAATGTTAAAAGTCCCTTTTCAAGATGGCAGATGCTTACTCAAGACATCAAATACTGATTGGGAACACTATTCACCAATAGGCATTTAAAATATTGCACACAACAAACTGGAAAAGGTGCAAAGACATGCTACTAAGTGGCTCCCAGAACTGAAGGGCAAGAGCTATGAGGAGAGGTTAGAGGCATTAAATATGCCAAAACTAGAAGATAGAAGAAAAAGAGATGATATGATCACTACGTACAAGATAGTAACAGGAATTGATAAAATTGATAGGGAAGACTTCCTGAGACCTGGAACTTTGAAAACAAGAGGTCATAGATTTAAACTAACTAAACAAAGCAGCAGAAGAAATATAAGAAAATTCACTTTCGCAAACAGAGTGGTAGACGGTTGGAACAAATTATTGCAAGAAATAAAGAAAAACCCAAAATATTTCTTCACATATGCTAAATCAAAAGCGAAAACCACTGCCAGTGATGGACCTATTCGTATTAGTGAAGGTTCATACACTGAGGATGACAAAGAAATTAGTGAAATCCTAAAAAAGCAGTATGAGGGCATGTTTAGAACTCCGATACTCAGCATGAAAGTGGAAGATTCGGACAATTTCTTTATGAATGATACTCAAACACCTGTAAATATAACTGATATCAACATGAGCGTGGCAAATTTTGAAAGAAATTGACAATATGCCCATGCACTCAGCCCTGGGTCCAGACTCATGGAATTCAATATTTACAAAGAAATGCAAAGTGCCAGTAGCACAAGCACTCAGTATAGTGTGGAGGAAGAGCTTGAACACAGGGAAGATACCAGATGCTCTTAAAGCAGCAGACATTGCCCCTCTACACAAGGGTGGTAGCAAAGCATTGGCAAAGAATTATAGACCAGTTGCACTAACGTCCCACATAATAAAAGTATTTGAGAGAGTGATCAGGAGTCAGGTCACTAGATTCATGGAAATCAATGACCTCCATAATCCAGGCCAACATGGATTTAGAGCAGGAAGATCATGCCTCTCACAGCTACTTGACCACTATGACAAAATCACTGAGGCATTAGAGGAAAAACATAATGCAGATGTCGTATACACAGATTTTGCAAAGGCATTCGACAAATGTGACCATGGAGTGATTGCACACAAAATGAGGTCAATGGGTATAACTGGTAAAGTAGGACGCTGGATACTCAATTTCCTGTCGAACAGAACACAAAGAGTAACAGTCAATCAAGTAAAATCGAGTCCGAGTGCAGTTAAAAGCTCTGTACCTCAAGGTACAGTCCTTGCACCACTGCTGTTCCTTATTCTCATATCAGATATAGACAAAAACACAAGTCACAGCTTTGTGTCATCCTTTGCAGATGATACAAAAATCAGCATGAAAATTACCTCTGCTGAAGACATTGATAAACTACAAACAGATATTAACAAAGTTTTCGATTGGCAGCAGAAAATAACATGATGTTTAACGGTGATAAATTCCAGGTACTCAGATACGGCAAAAATGAGGATCTTAAACATAATACAGGGTACAAAATACAATCGAATCTGCCGATAGTAGGAAAACAGCATGTCAAGGATTTGGGAATAATGATGTCCGACGACCTAACATTTAGGGAGCATAACCAAGCAAGTATTGTGTCAGCCAGAAAAATGATAGGATGGATTACGAGAACCTTCAAGTCCAGAGATCCCATCACAATGGTTGTACTCTTCAAATCACTTGTGTTGTCCGTCTTGAGTACTGCTCAGTACTCACTTCCCCCTTCAGAGCAGGAGAGATTGCTGAAATTGAGGGAATACAGAGAACATATACGGCACGCATAGACGAGATAAAGCACCTAAATTATTGGGATCGTCTCAAAGCTCTCCAAATGTACTCACTAGAAAGAAGATGAGAGAGATATCAAATAATATACACATGGAAAATACTGGAGGGACAGGTCCCAAATCTGCACAGTAAAATAACGTACTGGAGTGAACGACATGGAAGAAAATGCAGAATAGAACCAGTGAAGAGCAGAGGTGCCATGGGCACAATCAGAGAACACTGTATGAACATCAGAGGTCCACGGTTGTTCAACGTCCTACCAGCGAGCATCAGAAATATTGCCGGAACAACCGTGGACATCTTCAAGAGGAAACTAGATTGTTTCCTTCAAGGAGTGCCAGAGCAACCGGGTTGTGGTGGGTATGTGGGCCTGCAGGTCACTCCAAGCAACAGCCTGGTGGACCAAACTCTCACAAGTCAAGTCTGGCCTCAGGCCGGGCTTGGGGAGTAGAAGAACTCCCAGAACCCCATCAACCAGGTATCAACCAGGTATCAAGTTAGGTGAGCATGTGGTAGAGGCCAAAACAGTCAGTACTTTCCAAGCTTTGTATGACAAAGAGTGCTGGGAAGACGGGACATCACGAGCATAGCTCTCGACCTGTAATTACACTTAGGTAAATACACTGCTTAATATTTAAGGATAGTCTGTGCACCATGAATCGAACATCTGGGGATGGTATGCAATTTTCGAGGATTAAGTAGTGGCGTTCATTGCACTTCTACTTTCTGATAGTTTTCCTTGGTTTTGGGTTAGTTTTTTATTCCAAAGCTGCCATTGCCTTGTAAAGAGCCAGGGGTCTGGTCTTTGCTACAGGTAGGATAGGGTGGGTTTCAGATGTCTGGTGTAGCTTCCTAAAACTTGGCCAGACTAGCGCTTAACTTAGGAAGCTACATGAACACCAACGAGAGGTAGGATAGGGTGGGTTTCAGATGTCTGGTGTAGCTTCCTAAAACTTGGCCAGACTAGCGCTTAACTTAGGAAGCTACATGAACACCAACGAGAAAATGGCCTTTCATTATATAGTACATGTAAAGCATGATTTTTATTTGAAATGGAATTTTACTATCATATAATTCACTTTCACATTTTAACAGTTATAAAATATATTATCTTAGTGGGAAAATATTATTGTATAGTTCAAATACATTTCTAGTTATATTTGCTTAATAAACCAATTACAAAGAGGTATTACCAATTACAATTATATGAGAAAAACCCCACCAGGACAACAGGAGCCTCAACAAGCACAACTGAGTGTGTTTAGGAAAGACCCTAAGCAGCAGCTACGAGCCAGGTGTTGTAAGATCTCTGAAGATACAAAAGAAATTTAGTTACCACTACTTTCTACCATGAGTTGTACAGGATAGAGGGAGGCGATCTTGCAAATGAGGGAGAGGGATAGTAGGAAGTAGGAACTAAAGAGTGCACTACATGGTCAGACTAAGTCTGCAGTCTGTCAGGCAGATAAACAGTCCAAATATCAGCAAGCTTCATCAAGCATGTCAGACAAAATATTATGCAGGACATAAACCACATTTACATCAGTGCACTGACATACCAACATTAGCTCTTACGATACAAAATCATTCAAAGATTACTCACTTGTTTAGTAGAGAAGAGTGGAAGTTCAGTTGACCTTGTACAAGCTCCAGCTTAATGTAAGTTTCCCCTTGACCCACAGCGAGAATCCCATTAGCCAGCGTAGTACGAAATCGGAAGTCTAGTTCGTATCCTGAAAATAAATAGTGCAAGAGATTATTAATTTATTATTATATATGTTCATGACAATTCAATAATATGGATGGACAATTATTCACACTTAGCTTTACCATCTAGGCTAAGAACTAAGAATAAATCACTGCCCGAGAAATTGAGACCAATGCAGCGGGCTGCTCCTGAAATTTTGCAACATATAATTCAGGAACACAAAATACATCAAGAACTCATCAATGGTCTCTGAGTATAAGTTGGTTAGAGAGGGGGGGGTATGTTTGTCAGTCAAGGCCCTCCCCCACAGGCCTAGAAAGGCCTGTACAGCACAACGTTGGCTCTCCAAGGCAAAACCCTCAATTATGTGGAGTGAGGAATCTATCTGCTGCAAATATGCAAATGCTCATCTTATAAGGGGAAGCCAAGAGCTAAGCCCCGCCTATCAGAGATAGCCCATTGTTATCTTGCTATCACACTCAGACAGGCAGCTTGTTTGAAGGAAAGACACAAGCAACCATCTGCAATTATCAGCTTAGCACAGGTCCCGGAAGTAGCGAGGTCACCAACACACCTGACCCCTGCCCAATGTGTGAACACCTCTAAGGTGTTACTTTGTATTGTCTGGTAACAGACTGGTGACCTGACTTCCTACGCTACTTAACTCTGCTTGTAGTGGAGAAATATATCAAATAAAATCATTTAAGGTGTTACACAGGGAGACAGACAGACAAACAAACCCACCAGGGAAAGCACCTCTGTCAGGGAAGGGGCAACACCTGCAAGCTCTTTTTTTATTTTGGCAGGGATATTCCTACACGGGCCCTAAGCCTCTGGCTGGCCCACTAAGTGTTGCTTGTTTCTGTTTTACTTGGGCAGAGTATGAATATTTATGACTCGTATGGTCGTTTCAGTAACATTTTGCCATATGTGCTTAACAACTTTTTCTGCTCTGTTGAATCTAAGTTGAAATCTTAATGGGTTTGTAACTGTGCACTGTGTTAGATAATGTTCCAGTGGTCTGTCGGGCATTTCTCCACAGTGTTAACATTTCCTCTCATCTTCTGGAACCTGTAAGCCTATTTCCCATGCACATGGGTATCCAAGCCTGATGCGATGTAAGTGTACTTCTGTTGTTCTACTGCTCCCTTTCATTAAAGTAAGTTGTTCGTAGTTTGTTGAATTCTTGTACCAACTCGCAGATCCTGATGTTGCAACTGCCGTTGCAACATCAGGATCTGCGGGTTGGGAAAGTCAGTCCTAAACTCGTGCTGTTAGTAGCAAACAATTGCGTGAAGTCCCAACAAGTAAGGCTTGTAAACATGCCCGTGAATGAAATACTAAACATAGAACAATACACATGCAAATTGCCCCAGCAGGACAGAGCCCAGAGTATGGCCAGCACTCTTCTGGAAAACCTAGAACCTAAAGGGAAGGGAAGGGCAAAGGATGGAGCACTACACATGGAAGTACCAGGTGAATGACAAAGGGTACTACTGGTGGAGTGACCCACCTGCAGGGTGTCTTGTTTTCTATTTACTGACTTCTTGCTGCTGTCAGTTTTGTCTCACTTTCCTTTCTGGTGGCTATTTCCTTGGTTAGAGTGATCTAGTATCCTCTGCTCTCCACCTCTATGAGGGGGACCAGCTTCCAACCTTTGGTCATGAGGTAGGTTATTATAGACTAGCCAGGGTTTGGTGCAATTTGATAGGTGTGGAGCTATCCACAGTGGGTAGTAACCTGGAGCAACTTTGATGCCCTTACAGAAAGGTATTAAAATATCTTCAAAATTACAACAAAAACATATGTATTCCCTTACTGGAGATAACTAGTTACTGTACCTTCTTGACGCTGTGAATTGATGAGAACATACGAATTGCCAGATAATGAGAGTGTAGTAGATTGTTGACAGTTACGCCCGGTAAATCCATGCTGACAGTGACACACAAAGTCATGTATTGTTTCATTCATGAGCAGCGCCTCACAAGTACCTCCACTCAGACACTCGATGCCATTACAACCAAGAAGCGCTACAGAGCAGTTCTTTCCACCATATCCATTTCACATGTGCAATCGTAATCAGCCACCTGAAATTTAAAAGAAACTCGTATGAAACTTTTCTCTAAAAGGCAAGAATATAACAATTTAATGTTTAATTTAAGGGGCCAGGAGTTCAAAAAAATATTCAAATTTAATAAAAATTACTTAAAAATGTTATACAAATTTTCAATTATTTGGCAAGAACGTTGTGAAAATTTCATCCCAATATGTTAAGAAATGGATTTTATATGAATATTTAAAAATAAACAACATTCTGATTATAAGGATAACAGCTGCTATTAACTGGAACTGAGGAATAATGCAGTGATAAAGAGATGGAAGCACCCGTCCAACGCACAAAGAAGAAGAATAATAGTAAGAAGGGTCCACAAAGTGAATATGCAGCTGGTGCCTTTATAGCATTGCTGAGTAATACATAATAACACAAATAATAATCATGAGTAAGTATGTTATTATGCACTATTTTGTTAT
>WNGS01052365.1:9384750-9414832 GCA_020271785.1 Procambarus virginalis
CTCTGTAGAACTCCAGAAAAATCTCATCGTATTGGAGAACTGGGCAGGAAATGGCAGATAAAGGTCAATGTTGATAAGTGCAAGTTCTAAATTCAGTAGTAACAGTGGCATTGCATACCAGATAAATGATGCAGATATAGGGAGGCAAACTGAGGTTATGAAAGTGACTTGATGATCATGATTGGCAGTACCTGAGACTTAGGCAGCAGTGTATCAACATGCATTACAAAGCAAGTAGAGCGCTTGAGTTTATTAACAGAAGTATTAGCAATAGATGTACAAATAATTTGTTTTCAGCTGTTTTGCCCTTGTGAAGCCCACTTAGACTGTGGCATCATTCATTTCTGATCATTGAATTACAGAGTGGACATAGTCCCATTCAGAAAATCCAATATATGATTACCAGATTGATACCATATATTTGCAACCTTGTATTAAAGAGCGACTAAAGAAGCTCTGCCTATATTTTCTGACGTGACAAAAGTGTGGGAAGACTGACTGAGTTCTTCAAGTGGATGTTGTATCAACATGGGAGGTATGATAAAGGCCTTGAAATTACCAGACCAGCTTAGAATTTGTAACAATGGCTATAAAGTGGAGAAGTTATATTATTTTGAATTATATAAGTTCAGATTTAGAAAGGATATGGATAAAAATTGGTTTGGCAAGTGGAAAATATTAAATGGACTGGTTCCAAATCTGAACACAGAGTTTACATCACAGGAAACCAATAGACATGACAGGATGTGCAACATAGCCTCATTAAAAAGCAGAGGTGCAATAGGTATGCTGAGGGAGAACTCTATCAACATCAAGGGCCCAATAATTTTTCAACACACTTCCACTACATATAATGGGCATAACTGGCCTGCCTCCCAGAGTGTTCAAGAGAGAACTTGACAAACACCTCCAAAGGATACCTGATCCACCAGGCTGTGATTTATGCGTTAGCTGTGAGCAGCAGCGACCAACAGCCTGGTTGACAACATGACCATCTGGTTGTCCTAGTCAGAGACCGGGCTGCGGGGCCTTTGATCCCTGGAGCCTACACAAGGTAGAAGAAGGCAACAGGTTGGCAGATGATTGGAATAGGCTGCCAGTCAATATCATAGAGGCAAATGGTATAGCTAACTTAAAAAATACACTTGATAGATACATGGGGAAGAGGGGTTGGATCTAGATGGGTACAGCCAAAAATGTGCCATCAGACCACTACGATAACTTCTCCTCCTCATGTTGTTATTACTGCATCTCTTAAGATTTCAATGCTTAGTTGTTGCTCTAAGAAGTTATGCAAATATTTATGTTTATTTTGTTCATTTACACAGGAAGCAACTGCGAGACAAACATTGATGACTGCACATCAGATCCATGCCAAAATGGAGGAACATGTATGGATGGAATAAATTCATATGTATGTCAGTGTCCTCCTGGCTTTGAAGGAGACTATTGTGAAGAGAACCGTAATGAGTGCGAATTGAACATTTGTGTCCATGCTCAAAATTGTCATGATTTGGTAAGTATGTTTTTTAATATTTGTTAATCACTGCACTGCACAGAGTGCCTTAAGGTGCCTGATCAGGGGTGTTCAGAGCGCCTTAAGGCACCCGAGGATACTGTATATCATAATAGTCATAACTCCCATGCATACAGTGTAAGGGTACAGGATTGGAAGCTGTACTCTAGAGTATAACTAACAAAATCTGTTCTTACTTTCTTATAAATAATGAGAAGGCTATACATGTACTGTATACTGTATATACTCTACAAAAAATTTAAGCCGACAATACTAAATCTTATTCGTTATGGGACAAGGAATACACCTTGGGGTACACTACACACACAGATCACACTAATGTGATGCATCAAATGAACAATTCCACAAGGGCCGTGACGAGGATTCGAACCTGCGTCCGGGAGCATCCCAGACACTGCCTTAATCGACTGAGCTACGACAGGGTAAAAGAGTTGAAACTGAAGTTCTACTGAACTTACTGGATCCCGTAAGAGTTGAGCTACGGGATCCAGTAAGTTCAGTAGAACTTCAGTTTCAACTCTTTTACCCTGTCGTAGCTCAGTCGATTAAAGCAGTGTCTGGGATGCTCCCGGACGCAGGTTCGAATCCTCGTCACGGCCCTTGTGGATTTGTTTACCTTGGAGTACAATTTCACAACTGGGTTTTATTGATCAACACAGGATTATTTTATACTGAATAAATATGAGGCACTCTGTTATGTTACAGGATTGTTGAGTTAAAGATGGATACTTTTCAGCAAACATAAGCATTATGGATGCATTATGTTTGCATTATGGACTATTAGATCCACACAAACAGGGACTTAGTGTCACCATGCTATTCTACACTTCTTTGGTGAGCTATAAAGGTAACATGGGGTTTTAACTATACAAAAAATCCTGGCACTTAACACTTCACAAATAGAGACCAAGGTTGATGGGGTATAGACCACGTGCCGCAGAAATCTGAGTGAATGAGTCAAAATAACACAAAATACCCCCCTACACACAGGGTTTTATAAACAAGCTTAGTTTAAAACTGCCTATCACAAACTAACACAGAGAAGGAGCATCACTATAGCACATATGAGATACAATGCACTTCTTGTTATTGTAGGAGAGGGTGCACGCCACACAGGTGACGACTGCCTTCTCCTTACTGCCACTCCAAACCAAGAGGACAAGACAGCTAACACATCTCTGTGTCCTACTGCCCAGTTCCCATAATGTTTCATACACATTTGTATGTCTTATAAATGTTTTTCAACATTTAACCTTATTGTTTCTATATATTTTCCAGCACTGAACATACTTTCTTAACATGTATTTTCTTTGCTGTTTACACTGTTCTTGGGATGACACTTTCCTGTTATGACAATGCTCTGCACATGTGCAGAACTGACCATTGTACTGGTGAGGAATCCAAATGTTAGAGTTCCAGACAGTTTTTCAACATTTAACACTGCTGTTTCTACGTCTCTCGCTTGGGTCTCTTACTTCACAAGGGTCTCTTACATAATTTCCCTTCCTGAGGTGATGAGGGAAACAGAAAAATTCATGTAAATGTGAAGAATTTACATCAGTTTTTCTTAGTAAATTCTAACATAACAGAAATATACAAAATCCTAGTGGTGCTTACTAGCTAGTTAAATGACAAACAACAATGTATCCTGTAACTAAGACTATTGTTAAGACCCAGTGTAACTATTGTGTAGGTCAGTCAGGTCAGCCCCAACCCTGTCTAGTGGTTCATGGATCTTGGGAAATGGCTGGAGGGGGAGCATGGACCTGCGTGCTCCCTTTACACCGCTGACAGGGAACACATTTGATTACAAAATTAGCTGCATAAGACAGTAAACTGGGGAAATAAAAATTATTGTTTAGTCCGCATGTATAACCTGTAAATACAGTACCTGGTTGACCTTCAATTTTGAAGTAGTGGGCAAGAATCCTCGTCACGGCCCTTGTGGATTTGTTCATTAGTGGGCAAGCTTTATCCCTTAAGTTGCGCAACACATCATATGATGGGTTGAGTGACTTGCTATAAATTGTGCATCCCATCATATGATGTATTGGAGTACTACGCAAGATTTAAACGGCCCGCAGATACACGTGGTTCACCTCACCTTCATCAGGGCTCTTGTAAACAGTCGCCATTTTAAACAAAAATCGTGGGCCAAATTCCCGGGTGTGAGGGCCTCAGTATTGAGTGAGCCACCAAGCTTGACCCATGCAGCATGAGCTCACAGCACTGCTGTTCAGCTTGTGACCACAGCATCGCCTAAAAATGCCATAATATACATGTTCATACTATTATTTAGCGATGATATTATTACAGAAGATCCATGACTGTGATAAAAATGACCAGGATTCTGATAATAACAGGATTGTTGTGATAATTAGCACTGTAGTGGGAGGAGTAATCTTGGTGGGAAGGAGGTAGCATTGTCTGCTGACTCTGTGTGACCACCTTTTACTGTCTGGACTCACTATACCAGCTTAGTTGTTCAATATGGTAAACAAAACATGCAGATACTTATATATAACATCTTTATATAAAAGCAAAAACATTATGGTGGGAGGAGAATGATGGCGAATCAGATGAGGTAAGGGATGAGGTGAGGGAGGGAGGGAGTGGCAGCCAGTGGCGGCTGCCACTGCCACTGCCACTCAACGTACCAACTTAGTGGTTCGTTATGGTGAACACAAATGTAGATACTTATATATAACGTGCATATACAGTGTAATAACAGCAAAAGGAGTGTGGGGGAGGAAGCCATTGGTGATGGATGTGGCAACATCTGCATGATTTGTCATGTTGGTAGGGTTGGCCACTATACTCTTTGGGCATTATACCGGCTTCGTTGAACAGTTATGGTGAACAAAACATGTAGATACTTGTTTATAACGTCTGTTTATAGTGAATAAAAGCAAAAACAGTATTGTGGGAGGAGAATGTGGGTGAGTCAGGTGAGGTGAGAGAGGGAGGAAGTAGCAGCCAGTGGCAGGCTGCCACTGCCACTCAGCATGCCAACTTAGTGGTTCGTTATGGTGAACACAAATGTAGATACTTATATATAATGTCTACAGTATATAGTGAATAAAAGCAAAAACAGTATGGTGGGAGGAGAATGTGGGTGAGTGAGGTGTTGAGTGAGTGAGTGGCAGCGAGTGGCTGGCTGGTGTGTGGCGGTCACTCCTCGTTGCTTTTTGACTCATAATAGCAACTTAGTGGTTCGTTATGGTGAACAAAACATGCAGATACTTATATATAACCTGTGTATATAGTGTAATAACCAACAAAGTATTTGTTCACTGCTTGATGAACATAATAATTGAATCAACAATATGCACACCATATTTTTGAGTACAATGATGATTCACTCATTTTATTATATAAATATATCACACTATACACTATTGAATAATATTACAGCAAAAAACTACTAAAAATCAATCAGAGACATTGAAATAATTAGGTAATTATCTCTGTGGCTTCTCCTGCCTGACAGCTGGCCAGCAACAGACCGCCTGGGACGTCCGCTGAGTCAGCGCCTGTTTTTTGCCAGACTTCCCCGCCCAATAGTGGGCAATATATGCCACTTACAATTTTTTTATTATTTTTCCCATTATCAGAGAACACAAATTAACAGGTTTAGAAGAAAAAAAATAATTTTATTTTTTATTTTTTGGTATGCACCTGTGGGTGACAAATGCTAATTAGCCCTGAGCAACACAAGGGTTAAGGAGCCACATTTCTTAGGGCATCTGGAATAGCCAGTTGGCATACTGATTTAGTTGGGGTTTCCATAATGTGGTACAACACCCCACCTACTAACTCAAATTCTGCAATGGGAGTATTTATTTTCTTGGTGGGCAGAGCGTTACCTTCTAAATAATTAATTACATTTGCCCGACGCTCTTCCTTCATTTGAAATTCTTGCAATACCCCTTTATCGAGTGTCTATATTTAAATCCAAGTTAATTGGTGCAACATTACGGCTTAAAGTATCTGGGACGTAATGAGCTATACCCGGCTTATAAATAATTTTAAAACTATGGTCTGCTTCCAAGTGCATGCGTTACACTCCCCAGTTGGGGAAAGGAGGGAAGCAGAAAGGAAAAAGAGCACCACACGCTTGGAAACCAAAGAACAAAAACAAAGGGGAAAATGAATTGGCAAAAGGAAACCTCATACTGTTGCAGAGAAAAAGAAAGCAGGTGAGACACCATCAAAGAAGCTATCTACTCCCCATAAAGATAGCAATTAAGATGTGGCAAAAGACCATACACAATGAGCAGAGGAAAAGGTTGAACTAACAAAATATTCCTCTGGGGCGACCTTCTAATAAAGGTGGAGCTGTGGAAATATGCTTGGGTTCGAACACCGAGCAAGCAGCGACTGAAACCAAGACGGAGCCAGCCACCAAGAAGCCAGAATGATCACCCTACGCTGTTAGGACTCCAACCTGGCCATGATCTGGAGCAACAGCTGAACTGAGGGAGTGGTGGTATAAGAGGTACAGGAACCTTCCCACCTTGTCCAATCCAGTTGAAAGGCATCCACCACAACAGCTTTGTGATTGGGGAAAGGAAAGCATGCAGAGGAAGGCACTAATTTCAAGCAAATGCAATCTCTTGGAACCCGTACATCTTGCAAACCGCAGGAAGGAGGCAGCATCGACAGTCCACTCTATAGAAATGGGAAGGAAACAGTACTGCCCGTCTGCAAGAACGTTGGACATTCCCTGGACGTGAATAGCACAGAAAGCCAAACTCTGAGAACTCAACAGAAGAGCTACTCAAAGTGTCCCACTCCAAAGGGCAGGGTACTGAAGTAAACTTTTCAATTTTGAACAGTCTGAATGGAGTTAGAATACACAGTCCAGAGGAATCTGAACTCTCCACAGCACATGTCTGCAAACTCCTGAACTGTACTGTGAGCCAGACGAAGGAGAGGAGACCAATGACTCTGGCTGGCTTGGCGAGTGCTGGTCACAAAGCCCCAACCAGAGCTGAGGCATCCATGAAGACATCGAGTGAGGGCAGAGGAAGGTGCCAGGAAACTTAACCCAAAAAAACACAGAGTAATCTCTCAAAACGGCAATCGGTGAAGGGCCAATGAGGCTTGTACCTAACAATAGTCAATGGTGAAAAGGGCTGAACCAGATAAATATACCAGAAGAGATACCAGAAGAGCTGCCAAAGCCATACCTTGCCCAGAGGATAAACTATGCAGGCAAATTTCAGGCTCTTGCACATTGCCTCAAGCAACTATTGTGTCACCCGGGGGCCGAATCAACACTAACAGATGGTGGCACTGCAGCGGGATCAAGGCCACCAAAGGCAGGGAAAGTGACGCTGACAGTGTGTCCCGAATATGTTCCGCCGACATCAAAGGAATCTGGGCATGAAGCTGCATGAGACCAACACCCGAGATTCCCGAATTTGAGTCAAGAACACAGACCACTGTAGAACAGGACAGTGTTGTACAGTGGTCTATGTACAACTTGACAAGTAAAACAAAATCCTAAAGGGTTTTTCAAATATATCACAAAAGGTCAGAGAGAAGAGATGACTTGGCAGTTGAAAATAAGAGGGGCCAATTAACTGATAATGAGAAGGAAAAGGGTGGTAGTTATACCACCCATTATGACATATATATATATAAACGTATGTTGCATAAATTGTTGAGACTTGCAGTTTATTTGAGAATTTTTGGTGTTGTGGAATTGTACTCTAGAATTACAGCCTTCATTCTCCCTCTTTGTATGTAGATAAATATACTAAGTACAGTAATTATTTATTTTTGTATGAAACAGTTTGTTATAAGAGGAAGCATTTTGTGTTTGAAATAATGACCATTAAAAGCATCCCCCTTCCTCTCTCTGGGAATCAATTAACAAGTATACTGTACTAAGTGATGATCATTAACTTGTATTGGATCTAAGAGGAAAATGAGCAGATACTTTTTAGATTAGCATGCAGTGTAAGTTGGTTCACACTCTGTTTCTTATTATTTCCCCTAATAAAAGAGTTTGCTATGAATTTTTGAATGAATTGCTTATAAAGCATTAATAGTGTTCTTATTTATGCCACAAATTTCTCTCATTTAAGGACTTTCATATGGTAAGTTAATTTTTTTTGTTATACATTTGTTATAGATAAGCCTTAAGGTCTTGTGTGTCTGTCAGCTGTGCTCTAAATATTTCAAGATTAATGAAAGTTTATTTTTGTGTGTGAACTTTCTGAAGTAATTCCCCATTGGTTGCTTCCTTCATTAATTTAATAAGTAGCTTACATAGACCCACAGAAACATTTTGCACTTGTCAAGCTCTGATGACTTGTTGATACACCATGAACAGTAACATTAAAAATAGTCTGATAATCAACATGGCAAAGGGTGACAATGATGAATCAAACACAATCCACCGCTGAGAGATCGACTCTCTCATATAACAAATTAAAAGTTTAATGTAATGAAATACCTCCTTCTGGTGGGGTCCCTAGGTGGATCCCTGAGCTAGCAGCGGGGAGGAGGTATGCAACAGTAGACTCACTAAACCCCTCTTTAATGTACTGGATGGGTAATCAGTTTGCAACCCATCCACTACCATGTGGCATTACCACAACAAGGGTCAGAAGAGTCAACAAGCTCGCTTGTTGTTTGGCAGCTTACTTGTTGCCACTGGTTCTGCATTAGCCACAAAGATAACTATTAATCAGGTTTTCCTGTGAAAGTTGTGTGTGTGTGTGCAAAGGCTTCTCATTCTTTGGTGTTTATATTGTTGTGTGAGTAGTTGTATGCATGTCTTGTGCTTTCCGCTAGCAGCTTTATTTAAGGGCTTTCTTCTTTAATGCCGTTTTGTTGAAGGCCCGTGGCTTCTAGAGATCTCTCCTCCTAAACCAAGTGGCATTACCTTTTGCATGGTGTAGCTTCTTTTAATTTGCTCCACTCCCATGATGGAGCTTGCCATCTTGTGCACAAGGTCTCAAGAGAGGACTAGCAGGAGGCCTGTGTCTTAGTTTGATAGCATAATGCACAAGGAAGCTATTGAGGGGGGGGGGGGTAGAGGGGGTGTAGTTAAAAAAATATGATGCAGCTGATTGCTTGCTTTCTTAGCTTTGTTATATCTGCTTGTGTTATGTCTACCTTGATTTTTGTGAATACTAGATCTTGAAATTCTGGTTCATTACTTCCTCTCTTGTTCTCTGCTACAAAGGCTTGTTTTGTTGCTCTCATCCCTCTCTTGGCCTCCTGCTTTTTGGTATGATGTATTCGTCTGCTATGGTCAGCTTCTATTTAATGACTACATTATTTTCTATGATGTAGTCTTATGACTAATTTATTTTTATTATTTTTTGTTAAGGATCCATTGTGAACAGTTATGTTCCCCCGGCCTTGCATGCATGCATGTGCAGTGTGTATCAATTTTGCTAAATGCTTTAGTTTTCTTCTTTAACATCCTATTCTAATTTCAAATGGCAGTGAGATAAATTCCCTAAGATTCTGCCTAGTAATAAAAGCTGAGGTTAATCTAAAATGGATAGAGACAAACAAGAATGATTAATAGTAGGCACTAAACCTTGGTTAACCCTTAAAGTGCGCATCACATCATATGACGTGCTAGGCGTTTTACCAGTCAACTGCGCATCACGTCATATGATGTGTTGGAGTACTACGCAAGATTTAAACGGCCCGCGGATACATGGGGTTCACCACACCTTCATCAGGGCTCTTGTAAACAGACGCCATTTTTAAAAAAAATCGTGGGCCAAACTCCCGGGTGTTAGGGGCCTCAGTATCGCGTAAGCTACCAAGCCTGACGCACGCAGCATGAGCTCACAGCACTGCTGTTCAGCTTGTGACCACAGCATCGCCTAAAAATGCCAAAATATACTTGTTCATGCTATTATGTAGCGATGATATTATTACAGAGGACCCTGACTGTGATAAAGTGACCAGGGTTCTGATAATAGCAGGATTGCGATGATATTTAGCGCTGTGCGCCATGGAGGGAGGAGTAATGCTGTGGGAGGGAGGGTGGGGCGATGTTTTCTGACTGTGTGTGGCCACCTTTTATTGACTGCACTCAGCATACCAGCTTAGTGGTTCGCTATAGTGAACACAAATGTAGATACTTATATATAACGTGTGTATAGAGGGTATAAACAGCAAGAGAAGGTTTGGAGCCGCCATTTTGGTGAGGGCGGTGGCGTCGTCTGCACGACGCCACCGTGCAGACGACGGTGTTGTTTACTGGTTACCACGACGTCTTTGGGCACCATACCAGTTTATTTGTACAAGTATGGTGAATAAAACAGGTAGATATTTATTTATAATGTGTGTATATAGCGTAATAACACCACACAGTATTGTTGGAGGAGAAATATTAGTGCGTCTGGCCTTGAGGGAGGCAGCCATCAGCTGACTGTGTTAGGTCCTATGTCTTTGTGCTTTACTCACCATACAAGCTTAGATGTACAGTTATGGTGAACAAAACATGTAGATACTTATATATACCGTCTGTATATAGTGAATTATAGCAAAAACAGTATTGTGGGAGGAGAATGTGGGCGAGTCAGATGACTGGAGGGAGGGCGGGAGTGGCTGGCTGGTACACGGCGGTCACTCCTCGTTACTTTTTGACTCATAATAGCTACTTAGTGGTTCGTTATAGTGAACAAAACATGCAGATACTTATATATAACTGTGCTTATAGTGTAATAACCGACAAAGTATTTGTTCACTGATTGATGAACATAACTGAATCAACAATATGCACACCATATTTTGAGTACAGCAATGATTCACTCATTTTATTATATAAATATATCAAACTACACATATGAATAATATTACAGCAAAAAAACTATGAAACATCAATCAGAGACATTGAAATAATTAGGTAATTATCTCTTTGTGGCAACTCTGGCCTGACAGCTGGCGAGCAACAGACCGCCTGGGACGCATGCTGAGTCAGCGCCTATAATTTGCCAGACTTCCCCGCCCTATAGCGGGCAATATATGGCACTTACGATTTTTTAATTATTTTTCCCGTGATCAGTGAACACA
This sequence comes from Procambarus virginalis, assembly GCA_020271785.1. Lineage (NCBI taxonomy): Eukaryota > Metazoa > Arthropoda > Malacostraca > Decapoda > Cambaridae > Procambarus > Procambarus virginalis. Next base: position 9,395,342 of record WNGS01052365.1, read on the forward strand.
AATTAACAGGTTAGGAAGAAAAAATATTTTTTTTTTTTCAAAATGACATGCGCCTGTGCGGATAGCAGGATATTAGACCGAGCATGTTAAGGGTTAANAACAGAAATCACAATAGTGTGATGCATCAATTGAACACAGGGGTTTCTATAGGCCATTGCTCCTCGTGCCTCTCTGAGGGGGCCAGGTTCTGGCTCATGGTCCCCAGTAGTCAAGAACTCCTTATCAGCCTGGATAGCTCTGGGGAGCCGACGGGGCTCCCCCCAGAAAACTAGTCTTTGAAAGGCTTACAGACAAGCCTTTAAGGCCTCCACTGATGTCTACTTCTTAAGAGGTTGAAGTTTTAGAAATGTTTTGTAAAGTATTCAGTACCTACTAGGAAAACATTTAATTAATTTATTTATTTATTTACAGTATTTATTTATTTATATACAAGAAGGTACATTGGGGGTTAAGAGAGAACATAAAAATGAAGTTGATTTTACATTCTTGTAAAGCCACTAGCACGCATAGCGTTTCGGGCATTAATTTAATATTAATCTCTAATATTAATATTAATATTATTAATTTAATATTAATTTTGGGCATATTTAATGTTAAATATACAGCTTATAATTTAATGTTTTATAATTATCTTTATAGTAAAATAATCAAACATTAACCACTGCACTATGCACCTGTTTTCGGTTAAAACTTTTTAGTGCAATTGTCAATGACATATTTTTGTTGTTTTTATAAATGTTCAGGTAAAGTTAATGTCAAAATGTTTCCAAACTCAACCATTTTCATTTCAAAACACAAAGAGTAATGAAAACATTAATTAAAAAAAATGCACGACTCTCGAGCTCCTAATGGCGCTTTGCGCAGTGCAGTGGTTAAAATCCTTTTAAGACTGTTAATAAAGTTATCTGATCAGAAGTGTAGAATGTTGTATTTAAAATATTTGTTTCAATAAAATGATTTATTTGTTCAGGTTTGAACTTGGTGTTTTTCGAATGGGAGTGGACCAATCAACTGTAATGGTAGCCAACACGACTAGCTCCAGCTCACCTCTTATTGACTTGGGTCTGTGGTCGCCCACCCCACAACTAACCATTGGACAGAACTTTACCGGGTGCATTCTTGAGGGAGCTGGCACTGTACTCACAAACCCTCTAGCCCTACACATGGGAGTGGCTTGGAATGTCTGCCCTCTTCCGGATGGTACCGACTGTAGTGAGTACATGATACAAGCATTTCTCTTAGTGTTGTTGTAGCATTCCTGGCTAATTTGTTTGCTGTTGACTATCATGTCATTTAATACAACTGAATCTGCTATTATTGTATCCGAGTTCAATGAATAAATTGGTATTCTAGATTTCTCTTAATGTTTAAAATTTAAGGGGCCAATAGATTACTTTACTAAAAGTTGCTCAATGTCAACCAATATTTTTTGACTAGTTGTATATGAAAAGGGCTGCAATTGTTCCAAGTTTCAGTACTACAGCCTAAATAGAAAGGGAGATGTAATTTTTTTTGTTTTTTTTTCAACGAATATTACACATTTTCAAGTGTGTATATACAACCATACATTTCAGGTATAAGCATTCTATGACACTTTCCTGACACATTAGCATATAATAAAGGATCTGTAGTTGGGGATTTTCCAAAACATGTTTAGTTTTCCTAATACAAATTTTCAAAGTCACCCCTAAAATATATGTAAATGTAACATATTTATTGCTATTATAAAATCAATAAATAAACTTAGGAAAAAATGCTGACTACAGATGTTAGAGACATACACTCTACTTAGAAGGTGTAAGTTTCATGTAAATTGAATAAAAAATGAAAGTTATACGAACGTTTATGTTACTTGAAATAAATAAGTAAAAAATAAAGTCTAAGGTGCTGCCATCTGTGGCTGAGGTTGACATCAACCAATTTCCTGGCCCCCATTGGCCCCTTTACAGATAGGCTTACGTGCAGTCAGGTGTATAAGTTTCATGCAAATCATCTGATAAACAAATATGAAAAATAAAATTGAAAAAAAGAAAAACAAAGAAATCATGATTTTATTTTTTTTTAACTTTTTTTTAATAAAACTAATTATAATTTTTTTTTTAATATATGCTATTGTGATAGCTGAGAGTCATAGACATAATTTCAGTTGACACTTGTATTTGATAATCGTTTTTAACCATTTTGGAAAATTGTTGACACCTAATTCAATATTTTTTTCTCCCTTCCTATTTATGCTACAATGCCAGATGAAACTCTTTTCATATACAACTCATGAAAAAAGTTTGATTGAAATTGAACCGTTTTCAAAATCGAACCCAGACGTACCTTGGCCCCTTAAGGTTATTTTTCTTCCTAATTTCTGTCAAGTATTTGTTTTCTATGGGATTATGCTTATAGTATATGCACTATAATGTGTTTAGTGATTGTTGGGAATCTTGTCTTGGCTTTACTTGCACTTGCTTGGTGATGGACTGTTCTCTGGTGGGTGTGGCGGTGACTGCTTCGTTTACCCTGGTTGTGACTGCCTGCACTTCTTCATCTCTTCTCCGTTCCTCCTCACACACCAGGTGGAGGTAGGCATGAGCTCCTCTAATACTAAACTATTTTCTTGTAGCTGTGATACTGTATTAGTAACTAATTATGCCTTAGAAAGCCTAACATTAATGAAGATTAGACCTAAGTCTGTACAGTGCTCTTTCAAAAATTTGGATCATATCATTTCAGACTGATTCAGATTTGCAAGAAATATGGATTTCTGAAAGATTGCTCATTTTTTGGGTATTGGCCAATTTTCCTGATTTTACCTATAGTAAATTATATAATTCTCAGAGATAAGAAGCCTGTACTTAGGCTTATCGAGGTCTCCCTTTGGCCAACTACTGACCTTTCTCAGGATGTAATGCACAACAGTTGTCTTACTCCCTCACTCACGAGGGACACCACGAGCGAAGCTCTCATCCTGTAACTACACTTAGTAATAACACTTAGGTAATTACTCCTGGGTAACCATTTACTGCTAGATGAACAGTGCATTAGGTGAAAGAAAATGTGCCTACTGTTCCTGTCCTGCCTAAAGAGTCAAGTATATTTAGACATACAGTACAAATAATATATAAAAATAATGATTTTGTGAGCATAAAAATACAAAGAGTATTATATAGAGTATAAAAGAGTATAAAAATATAAGAATATAAAATAAAAACAAGTAATGAATATAATGATTGGCTTTTTCTAGGTAAGCCCCAGAGGCTCCCTGAAGCTTTATTGCCCTGGTGGCTTCCCATACTCAGTCACATCAGGCTTAGGAGTTCTGTTAGCTTACTGGAGACCAGAGCCAAATCCTAGCCCCCCCCCCCCCCCACAGAGGCACAAAGATCAGAGTATTGTGATCCCTTTCACTGGGAAAGCAACCAGAAAGTAGATGAGTCAATTCAGAGAATTGCATGGTTCATGAAAATGAAACACTGAAACAGCAGATACTCCTAAAGAATTAGTCAAAACAAAATGGTTCAGCCCAACTTGGATGTAAAACACCCCCTCTTTCTGGGCTCATTCAGAAAGAGATGCTTCATTACATTCAATGCTACTTTTCTAGATGGAGCCCCTTGCTCCCTGATGCTACCAGCAGAGAAAAAGGAAAACATGGGACTTTCTAGGGAGGAAAGATAGCAACTATAAAGTCTTAGAAGTGACATCAGGTCAGGAAATCCATCCAAGGCATTTAACTCAAGCATGACTAGGGCCAGCAATAGTAACCCAATTTCAAGCCACCAAGATCCTATTAGATCTCCAAAACCCTCAAACCTGAAATTCACCCCATAACATAAAAAGCAATGAAGGCAACCAAAGCTATGAAGCTACAAACAACATGGGGCCAAGGGAAGACCACAGGTTGGCTAGAGTTAATGACTCCACAGATGAAATGAGACAAACACCCCATGGAACAGAGGACCAAGGAAACAGAATCAACAAACGGTGCCTCAATTGAAGCAAAATTGGAGGCTTGCTGTCAGCATCTTGCTGCTGCAAGTGGACACACCCAAAGGTACAACCCTCCAGCCAGATAAACTAAGCTGCAAACACTAAGGGATCCCTCTGGAAGCCACCCGTCTCTATCTCTGGCAGAAATGAAAGAGAAGGCTGCAGGCAAGGAATTGCCCACAAGAGCCAAACGAACAGAACCCATGCCTCCACGAAAATGTGAAGCTCCCCCTACTTAAAAACTGATGGTGAAAGCTAACAAAAATAAAAGCTAAAGAAAAGTATCCCTGACTGATGGGGCCAACCAGGAACTGAAGGAAAAAATGCCTACACTTCAAAGCAGAAACCACAGATAAAACACAGTCAAACCACATTATATGAAAGAAAAACAATGTAAAAGATTTACGAGTAATCATGTCGGAAGACCTTAATATTAAAAAACACAACAAAGTTGCTGTCCCAACTGCAGGAAAAATAACAGGTTAGATAACAAGAACCTTCCAAACAAGGTATGCCAAACCAATGATGATTACTTTTTTGTGGAGAGCCCAGGAGCTACACCAGGCTGATGTGTATATTCGACTGTGGCAACAGTCAATCTATGGAATTTTAAGCCTACCGGGAACCATGAGCGAGAACCTGGCCCCCCTCAGAGAGGCATGAGGAGCACTGTCCTCTACACACCCCATGTAGTTGGAAACAATCTATATCTGTCATCTACAGGTCAAATACCCAGAAAGGTAGGAATCCCAAAACAGACTACAGCTGGTTAAAAATTGCAAACCAAAAGCCGAACTAGCAAGCAGAACTCCCCAATCAGAAAACAAGCAAACAAGCATAACATCACCACAGCCGCCGCACCACTGTCTGCACACCTTCCCACCTCCCCAGGAGGGAAAGGGAGGGGCCCCAGACCTCCCGTGCTAGCTACCCAACCCCAGTTCTGAGGCTGTTGTGTTGGGTGGCGGTCGATTGACTCTGGCTCCAATCCTTGAGCAGTGCTGTGCCTTGTAGTGTTGTGCTGCAGTGTGGTGGTGTGTGAGCCAGGTGTAATTCCAGAAGTACTGGAGCTGCATGCGCCTAGGTGTCCTGTAAGTACTGCTTTTGCAGTTTGGGGTTACCTTCCACAAACTGTTTGGGAACTGCCTCTGCAGGGTTCTTTTTGCTGCTTGGTGATTGCCTACTTGTATTATTTGGGTGGCCCTCAGCTAGGTCCCTGTGATTGCACACGTCGCATGGGTTCAATATTTTGTTAGTTTGTTTGTTTGGTAGTTTTGGGATAACTGGTTAGCAATACCTTGCTGGGGCTTCCCTTAGCAGTCAGCCTAAGGGCCCTGGAAACCCCCATTGGGGCTCATTGGTCCAATGGATGCATCCTCTGAGTCCCATCTCGCTTCATGCGAGTTTGAAGGTTGCTCTGTCCCCTTGTCTTAGGGTGACACTCAATGTTTTTGCCTCCACAATGCTGCCTGTTGGGTCAATGACACCTTTGACCCAGAGTGGTGTTGCTTGCTTGTACTCCAGTTCACCCAGTCCACTGATCATGATATTCGGGTGTAGGCAGCTTCAGCATTGCATGCGAGGCTTAGGTTGCTGCAAGGCACTAGGTTAGTTGCCTTTCCAGATGCCCCGAGGCTGCCCTGCTTTGGTTATAGAGACCTGGACTTGGGGGCATTAGTCGCCTCGACTTTGGTTTTGTCCATGCTCCTTGCTCCTTCCCCTACTGTAGTTCATCCTGCTCAACAACCCCGCTCCCGGCTCCCAAATACGTCTAAGGGTTTCGGAGTCAGGGCAGGGCTTTTTTGGTGTTGAGACTCGGGCAGCTTTGGGAACTGCCCTTTCCGGATTGGTGGTGGAGGCATTCGAGCCTGTTCCTCCTGCCTGGGCTTCCTGGTCTTGCAGTTGGACCCCTTCTTCCCTGCTCTTCCGGTGAACGGCTCTGCCCAGGGTCTTGACATGGAGGATCACAGGGCTGGGGAGGAGTTACTTTGGGGGGGGGGCCAGTTTGACTCCGCTTGGGTGTTAGTACCCTCAGCACGGGGCTTGTTGTTACAGGGGGAGGGCTTTTCCTAACCCCCCCTCCCTGTAGGAGTTTGATATGAGTTCGGCTCCTCCTCGGGTTCAGTTCCGGGTTCCCTTAGGTTTCTCGGGTCCCTCTTTCCAGAGGATTTCGTTTTCCTGCATCCCACCGAGGGAGGTGCAGGAGGCCATTGCAGCTTATCTCCTGCGAAACCTGGATTATGCCTTGATAATGGATCCTTCTTCTTTTGAGTTTGGCTCCTCTTTTTCCTTACTGGGTGAGGTGCCCTTTCTTTTGAATGGGGGCGTGGCATGTGTTCTGTCGAACTCACACACTTGGATGGCAGGAGTTTACAACAATCATTCAAGTTTACCTGGGGGAGGGGTGAGTTGGAGCACCTCAATGCATGCTTGTTCGCCCCTGTGCTTTCTCATGATGTCGGCCAGGTGCAGCTTTACGTGCAGGATCCTTCTCTCGCGGCGTCCCTGGTAGCTGAGGATTTGCACGCCTGTGGGCATTTGGCTTTGGTCTTGTGCTTCTTTTTCCTGCTGGAGCTGTCTTCGGACTGGCTCAATGAGGATGTGGAGGAGCTGGGTTCCGGACCAGCGTCCAGTGTGCTTGTCTCGGCAGCTCAGGCGTCGGCTGTCTTATTGACATTATTTGCGCTGGTTCTGAAGGAACAGACGCAAATAATGTTCTTTGTTTCTCGCCTCATGTGCTGATAGGCAGTGCTCATCTACTCTTTGGAATCTGATAGAGCCCTGGCTCTTAGATTTTTGTCCCCATTTTATCCGTTGCTGTTTGCAGAGTCTGAGGTGGTGCATTTTCTACAGGTAGCTTCATCTAGTTGCTGACCTATGTCGGAGTTGTTGGTCTTCCGGGTGGAAGGGGGTGTCCTGCCCGGAAGGGTCGTGCCAGGGCTCGAGGTTCCTTTGGTCATCGTTAGCCAGTATAGCCAGATTCGGGGCCAGCCCCTCCTGGCGAGCTGTCGGCGTTTGGTCAATGCAGTGATCGCTCTGAACATTGGTCAGGCTCTCGTAAATGGTCGTTTTCCCTTTCGCAGTTCGCCCAGTTGACAGGGCGATGGGAGAGAGGCTTGTGCTGGTTGCTCTCGCCTGGTTCCTTCTGCCTGCGGTGGCGTTGGGTGGTTCCTCCTCTTTCTGGGGAATTCAGGGCTGGGGGAGGGGGGGGCAGACCTCTTCCCAGCACTCTATCGGGTCATCCTGGAGTGGGTATGCTTGGGAGTGGTCGAAAAGACAGTGTCTCTCAGGAGGGTTCCCACCTGTTTCCAGTTCTGAAACGGGACTGTGCAGATCTCAGGTTCATTCTGGACTTGTCTCATCTGAACCCTTGGGGTGCCTGACAGCTGAGTGGACAGCGCTTCGAATTCGTAGTCCTGAGGTTCCAGGTTCAATCCCCGGTGGAGGTGGAGACAAATGGGCAAAATGTTTCTTTCACCCTGATGCCCCTGTTACCAAGCAGTAAATAGGTACCTGGGAGTTAGACAGCTGCTACGGGCTGCTTCCTGGGTGTGTGTAAAAAAAGAGGCCTGGTCGAGGACCGGGCCGCGGGGACGCTAAGCCCCGAAATCATCTCAAGATAACCTCAAGAAGATTGGGTCTTTTTGCCCCCTCTTTTGGATGACTACTCTGTCCCAGGTCCAGCTGCTTTTGAAGCCGGGCACTTGAATGGTGTCCCTGGACCTCGGGACTCGTATTGGCACATCCTGATTCATCTGGGTTCAGGACTGAATTGGTTTTGTCATGGGGCGGCATGCTTACTGCTTTCATTGCCTTCCATTCGACTTGACTCTGACGCCTCACATTTTTACACACATTATCCAGGTAGTGGTGACCTGTTTGCGTCTGTTAGTGGTTTGTTTGGGTTCTGGCTTACCTCAATGACTGCTGGTCTGGGCTTCCAGCCGGTATATGTGTCTGCTTGCTTGATTTGGTTCTTTCCCAGCTCGCCGGGTTTGGGTTCTTGGTAAACTGGAGGAAGTCCCATTTGGTTCCCCCTCTCAGTTTGGACTTAGCTGGGTCTTTGGTGGGACTCTCAGACGCCTTCTTTGTCTCTCCGCAATGCTTCCAGCCGCAGTCCCTTCTTCGGCTGTGTTTGGAGGGCACCCCGGGTCACTCGTCAATTGCTCAAGCAGCTGTGCGGGAGTCTGAACTTCGCCTTGCTGGTCTACCCGTCGGATCGAATCTGGCTTCAGTGGCTGTTCTGGTTCCTTCGGGGACGACCCTTCTGCTGCTCTCGTGATTGCTGGGTTCGTACCCCGGGGGCCTTGTGTCGGCTTCCTCTTCAGGTTTTTCGGGGTTCAGTGCTGTGGCGTCTACCCGAGCCCTTGCTTGATGTGTTCATGGATGCATCATCTCTTGGCTGGGACTTTGTGACCAGTGATATCACCACACCAGCCAGCGTTGGTGGGGTCCATCCTTTCTCTTCGGAGGGTTCGTGTCGCTTGCAGATTGACGATTCGGCTCCATGCGGACTGGTTCTGGTGATTCACTGCCTGAATCGAGGGGGTTCGATGTGGTCTTTATCTCTTTGGGGCTGGTCGCTTTGGGTGACTCATCTGCTGAGTTCTCGAGGTTTGGTTTTCCTGGCGGTTCATACCCAGGGGGGGTGTCCAACGTCCTGGCGGATAGCCTGTCCTGTTTCATTCCCCTGTCTACGGAATGGACAGTCGATGATGACTTGCTCCTTCGGCCCTGCTGGACATTCGGGTGCCCGGTGGTGGACCTCTTCGCATCGACCTGGTCAAGGCATCTTTTGCCCTTTCCCGACTGCGAGGCGGTCAGGGTTGATGCCTTTTGGCTGAACTGGTCGAGTTGGGGTTTCCTATACCTCTTTGCCCCAGTTGCTCTAGGTTCTGGCTGGCTTGGAGACTTACCAGGGTAGAGTAGTCCTGTTGGCCCTGTGGTGGCCGGCCCAGCCTTGGTTTCAGGCACTGCTTGTTCGGTATCCGAACCCGAGGGCCTTCCCACAGCTCCGCCTCTTTCAGCAGATCTGCCCGGTCCAGTACGTGACTGGTTCTATCGTCTCCTACGATCTTTGCATCTGGTCTTTTTGATGCGGGTTTATCACCACTTATATGGTGAACAGGTGACTTCATTGATGGTGTTTATACCATCAATGAAGCCTTGATGGTATGAACACCATCCATCCACCCCCTATCCATCCATCCAGTTCCCCCACCATCCATCCATCTAGTTCCCCTCCACCATCCATCCACCCACCACTGTCTGTCCATTCATCCATCCAGTCCCCCCACCATCCATCCAGTCCCCCCACCGTCCATCCAGTCCCCCCACCATCCATCCAGTCCCCCCACCGTCCATCCAGTCCCCCCACCATCCATCCAGTCCCCCACCGTCCATCCAGTCCCCCCACCATCCATCCAGTCCCCCCACCGTCCATCCAGTCCCCCCACCGTCTAACCAACCATCCATCCAGTCCCCTTACCATCCATCTTGGGACCCATGGCATAATATATTAAGAAGAAGATACTGTTCAGAAAACAGAAAAGAAGAAAAACAATGAAATTCTTTACAAAGAATTCAAATGCAGTCGTCACTAGGCGGGATAAACTGGTAAACAACTGAGTGTGCCTTGCTCTGTGCCCACCACCATGTGCTCGCTCGACCTATACAAGTATCAACAGATGTTGTTTTCCAAGTAAAATGTCATACGCCACTTCAAACTTTCGTACTCTTAGGGTAATTGTACACCAAGGTACCACTATATTTTGAAAGCACAAGGAAACATAGATTCAATATTTTGGTCCCAAACCAGGACCCTCTTCAGATAAATTGTCATCCACACTTCCGTGGAAATAAACATTCCATTCACCTGGGCTCTTGGAGTCTTGAACCGTGGACCCCATGTGTGTGACGCCGAAGCTCTATTGACTGGACTATGGGTAGTCTTAATAAGAAAAGTTTCCAGAAGCAGCATCCTGCTGCCAAACTGGAATTTTCAATTAACCCGACTACTACTGATGCTCAGAGAAATTAGATGATCCATGCCCACGTCGTATAAATTGTCATCCACACTTTTGTATATGACAATTTATACCTGTACTGTATTTTGCAATTTTTTCCTTAAGACTGCATATATTATAGCAGTTGGTCTGTTATTGGGGGAGTATGGTGGTATGGGGACCTGCTGCATGGGTGACAGCTTCTCCCCCCGTATCAACCTACCTTGGCTTTGCGTCCTGGAGAGACCACTCCAGCCTGACAACCAGAGCGCAACTCCATAGTCTCATGAGACTGATAGATGCCTACTATGGCGGTATACACTCCACTGAGTTCTCTGCCCCATATTTTGTGGGGTAAGATAATTTGTAAAGGTACTTGTCATGCTGGGGCCAGAAGTCGATCAGTGTGCGTTAACTAACACTGTACTATGAGGGTCGAGGACTGAGGCACAGGCATGTTGCTGCTGATGTGGCCTTCCTCAAAAAATCTTATTTACTTTGGTATGAATTTACTGTAACAATAATGGATAACTTGTAAAAACATATTAATTTTATATTATTGGAAATATAATTCCTAAATTCTGTAAATGATGTACAGTATACTTGATAAAATAATTATTAATAAAATTAAAATATTAATAAATTAATAATAAATATTATTAATTAATAAGATTAATAATGTTATTTATTATTATTAATAAAATTAATTAATGAAATATTAGTGATTTCTAATACTTTACCAGCCAGCTCCTTGTCCTCGTATTCTTGAGAAGTACTGTACTTTATAAACGTACTGGCTTAGCAATGTCTTCTTTTCTTGTATAATTAAAATGTAACAGATTTCTTATCCATAGCTGCATGGTAGCCGGGCTGGCAAAATCAGTTTCTGAGAGCGATTGTGACTGCCAGGCTAACACTGCAGCTTGGATAATTTGTTACTATTTTGTTAAGTTATTCATAGAATTTTCTATTACTTGTAATGGATAAAATGCTTTAAATATTTTTGCTCTTGGTATTGTGCATGTGGGGTAGACTTAAATGAAAATCTGCAACTGAATGATTAAAGAGTTAGTGTTTGTTGTTATATGTTAATATTTGGTTAAAATAAGTGTACTGTAGTGATTAGTGCATCATGTAGTGTAGCAGAGAAGATCCAGAGCTGCTCTCCATCAAATTTATTATAGTTGAATTAAATTTTGTGACATTATTATTTGGCTATTTCAGTATTTAACAACCCAAGTTTTGGATATATTGTCGAAATGTCTTTCAGGTGGTTATGATGAAGATCATTGCTTCTCACAGCCATGTGGTCGTCATGGTCAGTGCATATCCTCCCAAGATGGTTATGTATGCGACTGTTATGTGCGATACTCGGGAGAACATTGTGAAGAAGATTCAGGTAAGCATCAAGGCTACTAATTCTATGTTAAATTTTATAGTTTTTAATATGTATTGCCTGCCATAATTATTATTTTTCCCGTTTGAACAAAACCAGTACTCATTGTCAGGAAATGTCTCTCTGGTAGAGCCCCAACAATTCCCTGAAGCTATCTTGCTGGGAATGTTAAAAGGTTAGGTTAGGTTAGGTTAGGTCAGTCAGTCACTAAAGTTGTGTTTGACCAACTGGGGACCAGAGTCAGAGCCTGGGCCCTCACACAGGTGCAGGGAGTGTGTGACAATTTGCCACCCCCACTGGCAAACCATCCAGAAAGTCAGCAAAGCTTTACAGGCAACTGGAGGGTTCTGAGAGAACGTATCTTAAAAGAACACCAAACAACTCTGGAAATGATTCATACAGAACAAGAGATTTACTCAAACTCGTGTGAAACTCATTAGTACCATTTGCTCCACCAGGCAGTTCAGCCTCTGGCCTGCAGCCAGCTCCCCTGGTTAAGTCTAGAGTTGATGAGTAACTTGCCGACAAACCAGTGAACCTGGGAGGGAGGGAGGGAATCAAGGAGCCACTGAGGCTCTACCAGAAAGAGAAAGAAAGACCAAGATTTTGGGTAGCCCCCTGGTGGCTCCCTGAAGCTAGCTAATCACAGAGGACAAGAATGGGATTTACTAGAGAGGAGGAGACCTGCAGATGCTAGGATGAAGGGAAATTTGGTCAGGTGATGGCCCAAAGCAACAACAAGACCGATTGGTACCAGAAGCATTAAGGTACCAGGCCACCAGAACCCTATTAAAATGCCAAAATCCCCAAGCCTGAATATGAGCCCAGGACATGTTGGAGGAGACAGCTGCAAAGCCGCATATTTACGTGTATCGTGGGCCTGAGGGTAGACCACTGACAGGCTGGCTAAAGTTAATGACACAGCTGATGACCTGAGAAATATAAGCCTTGGAACATGAGACTAAGAAAACTGGGTCAACCAAAGGGCATCCACTGAGGTAGAACTGCTGGCCCACATGTAGCAGTGAATAGCTGCCACCAGCCACAAAAAATTATGTACATGTGGCCTAACCAACAAAGCATCAACTACCACATTACCCCTCTAGAAGCCAGTTGACTCATTTTTTGCCAGAAAAGAGAGACTTGGTCACTTGACCTTGTCAAGATAGACCAGGTCTCATGGCTGGGTTTTTGTGACCAGTGCTCACCAGGCCGGCCAGGGTTAGTGGGGTTTGTCTTTCCGTCAGGCTTACAGCACGGTGTGGGAGTTCTAGGCGGTGTGGCTGTTGCTTCAGAGGGTTCGTGTCGCTTGCAGATCGACGATCCGGCTCCATTTGACTGCTTCCCCAGCCCGTCCTCCAAACAAAGACCCAAAAGTGATTCCATGCACCTGCCAAACCACAGGTGTTTATGAATGAAAAACGGTTTACACACAACTAGCAACTGATTTCGTTCGAACACTTCCGGAACAAGTGCTTCAATGACAAAATTTTGTTCAAACCACAACGCTATAAAGGCTTCACCCACGTACTACAAATACAAATAATTACCAACAGAACCTAAACACCTAACCTATGCCTATATATGTGCACAATATGCTAATATATTATAATATTAATTTATATTTGAGAACATTCCCGTTTTGAATGAACATCATGTAAAAATTGATGAATGCGTCTGTGGGGTTCACCGCTGGATGGAATGAACTTGATCTGAGGACGGGTTGGTTCCCCAGTGGTTCATTGCCTGAACTGAGGGGGTTCGTTGCTGTCCTTGGCTCTTTGGGGCTGGTCGCTTCGGGTGATTCATCTGCTGAGTTCTTGGGGTTTTGTTCTTGCGGTTCACATCCAGGGGGTGTCCAACGTCTTGGCGGATGGCCTGTCCAAGTTTATTCCCCTGTTCACTGAATGGATGCTCGACCTTGACTCGTTCATCTGGCTCTGCCGGACATATGGGCGCTCGGAGGTGGCCCTCTTCACATCGGCTTGGTTGAGGGTTCTCTCGGTATATGTGGTGTCCTTTCCGACTGCAAGGCCATCAGGGTCGATGCCTTTCGGCAGGACTGGTCGACGTGGGGATACCTGTACCTCTTCCCTCTGGGTCAGCTATTACTTCTGGTTCTAGCTCGGTTGGAGACTTACCAAGGGAGAGTTATTCTGTTGGCCCTTTGGTGGCTGGCCCAGCTTTGGTTTCTGGCGTTGCTTGCTCAGTGTCCGAACCCTAGGACTTTTCCACGGATATGCCTCTTTCAGCGGATCAGTCCAGTCTGGGATAGGCTGGTTGAATCATCTTCGATCTTCGCGTCTGGTCTTTGATGTGGGTTAAATCACCACTTGTATAGTGATCAGGTGGCTTTGTTGATGGTGTCCCACCTACGTGTTTCATCTCAGCGGCAGTGTGAAGTCTCCTGGTGGTCCTTTTGTCTCTTTTTGTTTCTCCATAGGTTATCTTCGGTTTCAGATCGGGTTGTTTTGTCCTTTCTCTCTTAGCTCTTGACAATCATCTTATGCTGAATACTGCTGCCTCGTGTCATGTGGTGCTGGGGGAGCCGCTTCTGGTTGCGTTCAGGGTGGATATTACTTCCGCTCAGATTTGCAAGCTGTCTCGTGCGTTGTTTCACCTCCAACCTGCTCATGCGCTGCCTGAGCCGTCCTGGTCATTGGACCGGGTTGTCTACTTTCTGTTTTCTCCTCGGTTTGTGGTGGCCCCTTCGGTTCGGAATTGTTTTGATAAGGCTGTTTTCTTTTTGGCATTGGCCTCTGGGGGTCGGGTCGAGAGCTTCATGCTCTCCAGTGTAGGGGTTTCTGCTCTTTCAGTCCTGGTAGTAGGTTTGTTCATTTGCAGCCGTCTCCTTTTCTGGTGAAGAACGATTTGGCGGCTTTCCGGAGGGATCCTTGGGTTGTTGATGCTTGGTTGGTTGGGCCAGGGGTGCATCATGTGTTGTGTCCAGTTGCGGCTCTTCCGCGTTATTTGCGCACCACAGCCTTAGTGGCTGGGGACGCGCTTTGGGTTGACTTGGTTTCCTTTCTTCCCTGTTCTAGGGCTCAGGTCTCCTAGGTCATCTGCAGGGTTATTCGGTCCATCCAGCCTGAGGTCTATCCTTGTGCCCATGACGTTTGCAAATCTGCTGCTTTAGCTGCCATTTTTGGTAATATGTCTTGGGCTGACATTCGGGCACAAGGATTTTGGAGGTCAAACAGGGTCCTGGCTGCCCGTTACCTCGTTAATGTTCCTGGCCCTCATTAGGCACGTGTTGTGTCAATTTGGGTCGCAGGTTGCAGCCATTTGTCTTGACTTTGAGTTGAGATGTGAGTGGCGGCCGCCTCCCGGGTAAGTCCCTCTTTTCCTTTATCTTTGGTTAGGTAGCTCCGGGGAGCCAGAAGGGCTCTCCACATAAAACCAGTGTTGAATGTAATGAAACGCCATTTACTGGGTGAGTTCTGGTGGCTTCCCGGCAACCCTCCCTCCCTCCCTCCCTCCGTTTGGCGATTTTCCCATTTTTGGTTTTCAGCTTCTGAACTTTGGTTGGATGGCTGGTGCGGGGGTCTGGGGGTCCCCCGCTGTGCAGACAGCGGCTCAGTGGCTGTTGTGATATCATGCTTGTTTGCTTGTTTTCGGATTGGGGACTTCTGCTTGATCTTCGACTTTCGGTACCAATTTTTAACCAGGTGGAGTTTGTTTTGGGATGCCTATCTTTCTGGGTGTCTATCCCTTTCTGAGGGGACCAGGTTCTGGCTCATGGTCTCTGGTAAGCGAGACCCGGAATTGAATAGACTGATGCCAGGGTGGGACTCACCCAGAAAATGGGGTTTCATTACATTCAACACTGTTCTTTTTTTAGTATAGATGAATGCAAGTTCTGGCTTCATTGATTATTTAAATATTCCTTTCCTTTTTATCTGACAATAATTTCATAATTATACATGTTTTACTTTTGAGAGACTTTTTGTCACTTTAAAGTTTATTTTTCAATTATATTTACTCTTCAATTGTGTTTTCTTTCCTAGGACCCCTTTGTCATCGACCCGAATATCAGTGCCATAACGGAGGACTATGCCAAGAAGACCGACAGGGAAATATCACAACTTGTGCCTGTCGTACTGGTTTTACAGGTTCCAAGTGTGAATTACCCATCGATGAGAGTTTTTGCGAGAATATCGGCAGTCTGTGTCAGGTAGGAAAAAATTCTGTAAGTTAGTAACATGGAAAATCCATTTATGATTACAAGATTTTTTAAAAGCAGCATGTCCATTAGAGTTGATCTTGCAATCGAGGATCCTTGGTTCCATCCCCGGGCAAATGGTTGGGCATGTTTCCTTTCACTTGAGGATTCTATTCACCTAGTAATAATGTAAGGGGGATGGGAGCAAGGGCATGAGCTTCTAAGCCGTACCCTAGAGTACGAGCTACCAAAACCCGTCCTTGCTGCTTATAAAATAATGTCACTAGGATTTGCCCAATAATAATACAGACAGTATTCAAATAATTACATGTACCAGGGCAGACACTCTTCACCTTTATGGGCTAACCAAGGTTAAGGTAACAGAGGAAGTGTCAGCATCTTATCTCTACAAAGGGTTTTATTTCTAGTTTTTAAAGCTACTTTACAGGATAACTATTAAAATGAAAATATGTAATATTTTCACAGTCTTGTCTTAGCATGTTATCTCTACTAAGGGTTTTATTTCTAGTCTTTAAAGCTACTTTACAGGATAACTATTAAAATGGAAATACAGAGCACCACTTGGTTTCCGAACCCCTTGGGGACGAGACCCGTCGGCCATCATGTAAGTTCGCAAACGAGAAATGGAGGGAAAAAATTAGAAATGAAAAAACAAAAATTTTAAAATTTATGAAAAAACTCTAGGGGAGAAAATCGACAGGTTCATAGCGTAAATGCTACTGTATTTTGTTTGTACTCACCAATAATTGAAGTCCTGATTCGCTTATGTTGATGATCGATATTGATGAAGCATAGTTATTTACATGGAAGAGGTGGTGGTGGATGTTGATGGTGATGGGTTGACTGAAGTTGTTGGGTTGACTGGGTCAACATGCGATGAGTCAGGTGCAGGTGATGCAATGCGAGCTTTCTTGAAAGCCATTGGAAAAGACTCTTTAATTGACATTTGTTTCATTCCGTTTGATCTTGTTTTTAAAAACTTGATATACAAATCGTACTGACTCATCATGTCCTTAGTTTCAAACTCGCTGTAACTCGTGTCCATAAATGCCAGAATGCCTTCAAAATGTTGCTGAACTTTTTCCATATTGCACTTTTCCTTTAATGTTTCTTCATCCTCTTCCTCTTTCTCTTCCTCTCCATCTTCTTCATTGCACTCTTCTGGCTTTTTTGCTGCACATACTAATTCTATAATTTTATCATCAGTCATGTTTCGATTGTTTGGGGCTTCTTCATCAAAATCTATCCACCTATCTATGTCATCTTCTATTGTTTCAGTCACCAGTTCTGCTCTCAGCTCAGGGGACTTCATCCCCTTGACATAGGCTAGGAGTTCCTCTTTTAATTTTTTCCTCTCGCAAATCCTCTTTCTTCACTGCAAATCCGTCAAAATTTGCCTCGTCATCTTCCTCGGGAAACAGACTTGACGTGGGCCAAAGTTTTTTCCAACCATTTCTTAGTGTTGTCTGCTGTACCTCATCCCATGTACTAGCAATAGTCCAGATAGCTGACTTTATTGTGAAGACTTTATAAAAGTCCTTAATTGTTCCAAGCGGATTATTAAGACGTCTGGCAAACATCCTCTTGTAGTGGTGTTTAAGGTTCTTAATTATTCCTTGATCCATGGGTTGGATCACTTAAGTTGTATTGGGTGGTAAGAATGTTCCAATAATATTGCCATTTACTAGCTCATCACCTCGTGGATGCGTTGAACTGTTATCTAGCAGCAGCACAACTTTGCTGTTTTGCGGGAGACCAACACTTTTCAGGTGCTCCTTCACCTCGAGAACAAAGTTCTTATTAAACCACTCGGCAAATATTACTCTAGACATCCACACATTTGGCTGGTCCTTATAAATCACAGGGAGGCACCTGGCTGACTTTAAAGCCCTGGGGGTTTTTACTAATTCCAATCACAAGTAATTTTAATTTGTGCATGCCAGCTGCATTTGCACAGCACAACAAAGAAATTCTCTGTTTGTTCTGTTTATAACCACCTGAAGGATCGTCCTCACCACTATGAGCTATCGTGTCTGTGGGTAGCATACACCAGTACAAACCTGTCTCATCAGCATTATAAATATGCTCTGGAGATAAATTTTATTCCTGTACCATCTCTGCAAATTTACTTGCATACTCATCAGCACCAACAATATCAGCAGATTGTCTTTCACCATGTACTTTAATGAACCTAATGCCATGATGGGAATTAAAGCTTCTGAGCCATCCATCACTGTATACACACTTCTGAGTAATTTTCATTGATTGGTGAAATTCATGTGCCTTTCCATGAGCAGCCAGCCTGCCACTGGCTTCGTCACCTCACGTCTCTGTTTGTACCACTCCCACACTGCGTTATCAACACTCTCCACCTTTGCTTTACTTACTATCTTTCTATTTCGTATTGCCTTACAACTTTTACTTTTAGAGAAATAGTAAAAAATGATAGGTTTAGCCTTAAGAGATCAAAAACAGTACTTTTGCTAATGCCATATTCAGCGCACACGACACTTCTCGGGACACCGCTCTCCACCTTCTTAATTATTTCAACTTTCTTCTCAAATGTCATCACTGACCCTCTTTCTTTTACGTAACCCGCTTGTAGATGCTTTCACTGACACAATGCGTGCATTTGGAGTCGACATGGTGCACGGATGTTCCTTGATTGTGCTGATATGTAAAACAGTCACGGAATGAACACTCCAGTCTCGTGACAAATTCAAACAATGAGAACAATAGGCCGTGAGTCTGTGACATCACAGGGTAGCAGGCACTAGAGTGGTGGCGCTCGACACGGTCAGTGGACAAACTAAACCATCTCCCACCCCACCCACCCACCACCATGGGCCGGTGCAATGCTTGGCAGACCACTTCCTCACCTGAACTTGGTTCGTGTAGGGTAACCCCAACCCGGCCGGCATGAGGCTTGGCGGACTGCTTCCTACCCGAACTTAGTTTGTGTAGCATGACTCCCCAACCCCAATCGGGAAACTGGAAGTTTCGGATAACTAAAGTTCGGTAACCAAGTGGTGCTCTGTATGTAATATTTTCACAGAGCATGTACTACTCGTAAGAGTTACTTTGAATACTGATCCCACTAAAACCAGGACTTAAAGTCCTTACTTTACATTACATTCTCACTTGCAAATTCCAGAAATTCTAACAGACAAGATGTTATTTTACAATCTTCTCACAACTTTAATTGCAATTTCCTGATACAATAAGACAAAGGTCTTACTAGTTAACACACAGCTATCATGGACAATGACTGGTAGAACACACATTTGCTCAGTAATACCTCATACTATGATGGATGGATCACCAACACTAAATACCAGTTGCCCACTGGGACATGTACATAATTTTTATATATAAATACTACACCTAACTATCCTAGAAATAACAATAGCACCATAAACATCTCTGCACTTTTTGTAATGTTGGAAACTGCCGAGCATCCCACTGAATGTCAGCAGGTCACAACAGTGTGCTCAACTCCAGCTAAGTGAACAAATTATCCAGCTCATCCTCCTGTCTGGTAGTACTTATAGTAATGATGAGGACCATAGTATACATACCGATGTTGACCGGACCACACACTAGAAGGTGAAGGGACGACGACGTTTCGGTCCGTCCTGGACCATTCTCAAAGTCGATTGTGAGAATGGTCGACTTGAGAATGGTCCAGGACGGACCGAAACGTCGTCGTCCCTTCATTTTCTAGTGTGTGGTCCGGTCAACGTACTTTAGCCACGTTATTGTGACTCATCGCCTGTATACATACCGATGTACAGTACTGAACAACGAAATTAGAAAGTAGAAATCTGAACTATTGAATTGGACAAACCAGAAAACTATTTTTTACTTGTGTTGCTTTGACACACTAAAGTAACCTCACCTAATCTCCCAAGGCCTAATACACAATC
>WNGS01052365.1:9414895-9432148 GCA_020271785.1 Procambarus virginalis
CCGGGGCTCACCCAGAAATGGCGTTTCATTACATTCACGCTGGTTTTCTGTGGAGCCCCTACGGCTCCCTGGAGCTAATTACCCAAGAGAAAGGAAAAAGGGACGTACCCGGGAGGCGGCGGCCACAAAATCCTCAACGCGAAGTCGAGACAACTGGCTGCAACCTGCGACCCAAGCAACACAAGAACGCCGAGGAGCACGGACGTTCACCAATTAACGGCGGCCAGGACCCTGTTCGATCCAAAAACCACGCGCCCGAATATGTGCCCAAGACATATTACCAACACAGCAGCCAAAGCCGCAAACTTCCTAACGGCATGGGCACGAGGATAGACCGCAGGCTGGCTAGATTTAATAACCCTGCAGACAACCTGGGAGACCCGACCCTGGAACAGGGAACGAGGGAAACTGGATCAACCCAAAGTGCATCCCCAGCCATACCGGCCGAAGCGCGCAAGCAACGGCGAAGTGCCGCAACTGGACACAACATGATGCACCCCCGGCCGAACCAACCAAGCATCAATGACCCACGGACCCCTCCGGAAAGCAGCCGTCTCGTTCTTCGCCAGAAAAGAAGGCGAAGGCTGCAAACGGACAAACCTACCCCCAGGACCAAAGAGCAGAAACCCCTGCGCCGGAGGAGGGCATGAAGCACCCCTACCCGGCCCCCAGAGGCCAACGCCAACAAAAACAAAGCCTGGGAAAATAATCAGGAACCGAAGGGGCCACCACAAACCGAGGAGAGGAAAGATAGAAGAGCACCCGGTCCAAGGACCAGGACGGCTCAGGAGGCGCATGAGCAGGCCGGAGGTGAAACATAGCACAGGAAAGCTTACTAAACGGGGCGGATGTAACGTCGACCCCGAAAGCTAGCCCGAGCAGCTCCGCCAGCGCCGCACGAGACGAGGCGACAGTATCAGGCATCAATCGACCGTCCTGAACAAGCCAAGAAAGAAAGGACAAAACCTGATCCGAAAGAAAGACAACCTACAAAGAGCCAGAAAATGGCGAAAAGAACGCCAGGAAATCCATACTGTCGCCGAAACGAAGCTCTCAGGTGGGACACCATCAACGAAGCCACCTGATCACCATAGAATTGGTGATACACCCGCGTCAAAACCCCAGACGCGAAGAGCAGAGGAGAAGGTCGAACCAGCCCCGTACCAGAGCGGACCGACCTGCTGAAAGAGGCGGAGCGCGGTAAACGTCCCGGGTTCGGGCACCGAGTCAACAGCACCGGAAACCAAAGCCGGGCCGGCCACCAATGGGCCACAAGGAGTACTCTCCCTGGGAATGTCTCCAAATGAACCAGAACCCGAAGCAACAGCTGGACCGGAGGGAAGAGGTACAGGGAACCCCCTTTAGACCAGTCCCGCCGAAAGGCATCCACCGCGAACGCTGCGCAGTCGGGGAAGGCGTCACATCGGGAGACGCCGAGACCACACCGACGCGAAGAGGTCCACATCTGGGAGACCGTAAGTCTGGCAGATCCAACGAACGAGTCGTCGTCGACCGTCCACCCCGTGGAGAGGGGAGCGAGACAGACCGTCCGCCAGAACGTTGGACACTCCCCGGACGTGAACCACACGGAGAGCCAAACCCCGGGAATCCAGCAGACGAGCCACTCGCAGGGACCAATCCCAAGAGCTAAGGACTGAAGAGAACCCCCGCGGTTCAGGCAAGGAACCACTGGAGTACAGTCCAAACGGAGGTAAAGGGCGATCCCCGAGCGACCCGAATCCTCCGAAGCGCGAACCAGACAGCTGCGAACTCCCGAACCGTGCTGTGAGCCCGATGGAAGGACGAACCCCACCGTCCCTGGCCTGCCTGGTGAGCACTGGTCACAAAGCCCCAGCCAAGAGACGACGCGTCCGTGAACACAACGAGCGAGGGCTCGGGAAGGTGCCAAGGCACCGAACCCTGAAAAACCCCGAAGAGGAAGCCGGTGACGCAGCAACCGACAAAAGACCCCCGGAGGGAGAACCCAACGATCGCGAGAGAGGCGGAAAGAAATCCCCGAAGGAACCAAAACAGACGCCGCAGCCAAACCCGACCCGGCGGGTAGACTAGCACGGCGAAGTTCAGACTCCCGCACAACCGCTCAAGCAACCGCTGAGCAACCCGAGACCGTCTCATGCACCGCCGAAGGCGGGACCACAGCTGCAGGAACACGTCTGGAGGGAAGAATGAGTGGCCCAATAGCCCTAAACAAGGACCAGGCCCGAACCCGGGATGGAAACATATGGAAAAACCTCCCGATCACCAGGACACCAAACCCGGCGATCTGGAAGGAACCACACCCCTGGCGAGCAGACATGCGGACTGACTGGGAGCCCACACCAGCCAGACGTCGAGGTAGGCCATACACCGAATCTCAGACAGACAGGGAACCAAGATCCGGGAAAGATGCAAAATTTCAAAGTGCTCAGCACAAAATAGGGCAGGCAACAAAAGCAGCCAGCCGGAAGCCCCACCACCAACCGTGCCAGACCCAGAAAAACCTGGGAGGAACGCGCCAAGAGGTGACCTGGAGGTCCAGGGCCACCATCCAGGCACCCGGCCCCCAACAGAAGCCGGACCCCAGAAGGAAGGGACGGACCGACCACGTCCAACGTACCCACGAAGATGACACGACGAAACGCAGGGAAGAAGCCCCCCCCGCCAGCTCTGAACCCCCCAAAAGGGGAGAAGCCGTCACCGATGCCACCAGAGGCCGGAAGACGACGCAAAGCGCCCAACAGCAGGACCATGCGAGAGGCAATAGAGCAAGCTGCTCCCCCAGCACCCCGCCAACAGAGAAAAAAAATAAAATATATAAATAAAAGTACACATACACATTATGCATATACATATACACAAACAAGATATGACATGTATACAAATGCATGCACACACACACAGCGTACACATGCACAAGCATACACCCAGGCATTAGGAAGCAATGTGGCGGAGGCTGACTCCCTACACAGTTTATAGTGTAGGGATGATAGAGCCCAACAGGCTCAGGAACCTGTACACCTGTCGAACGACGGTTGAGAGGTGGGACCAAAGAGCTAAAGCTCAACCCCCGCAAGCACAACGAGGCGAGTACATACAATGTAAATGTAAAGTACAAGTTGCCGACCAGTGGGCAGAGCACCACACCGGCTAGGCAAAGAAGGCACTAAACTGCATCAAAAGGCCCACCTCGACAGCAAAACCCCAAAGGCCCAGCACAACAACATGTGCCTAGACCCAAAAAGAGCAGTCTGCAAGCCAGGAAGACCCCGGAACCCCAGAAGGCAGAACCAGGTCACATGAGGAAACAAAGCCCCCTGAACCCACAAAAAGGGGCCCAAGAGGAAGAAACCTCTGGAACGAAACCAAAGAACCCAAAGGAACCCAGAATCGAACCAGGGGGAAGCCAAACCACCACAATTGCCGGCGGAGAACACCACAAAGGCAAGCGCAGCCCCCCTACAGAACCCTCTGGGCAACAGTCAGAAGACACTGAGCCCAAACCCATGGGCCCAGAAGCCCGGTGGAAATAAACACCCAAAGGAACAATAACGGGCAGAAAAACCAGAAAAGCAAAAAAAAAAAAACGACAACAGAAGAAAACCCCCTGAAAAAAGGGTGAAAAACTCACCCCAGACGCTCGCTCGCACACCCAGGCGTATGTAAACAAACCGCAACGCCGCCCTGGTGGCCACGCCGGGAAACAGGCAGACGAAAATGGCCGCCAGCAGGGGCTGTGCTGGACGCTAAGAGACAAAACACGCCAGCAAAAGTGGGAAGCAAGCAGACTGGATGGGCTAAAAACTCCGCCCAAAAGCAGAAAAACCCCGGCAGGGGCAAACCGCCCCAGAACTGCTAGCAGGCATCCCCCACAGCCCCGGGAACCAGCAACAGAGGCCCCGGGGCAGAGCCGTCCTCCAAGCCCTCCGCCCTTAAAGAAAAGAAAGAGTCCATGGGAAAGGCAGCAAGAAACGGGCCGCTGGTAAGCCCCAGAAGCCTTGGCTGGAGGAACAGGCTCTAAAACCTCCGTCCCCCAACCCGAATGGGGCAGCCCCCGAAAACCGCCCGAGCCTCTGCCCCAACTAAACCCCGCCCCGACCCCGAAACCCGCAGACAGTCCGGAACCGGGAACAGGGAGGGAGGAGGGCGAACAGCACCGAACCAAAACGGGGCGGCCTCGGGGCATCCGAGTGGGAAACCAACCTAGCATGTTGCAGCAACCTAACCTAGCTTGCAACACGGATGCCGCCTGTACTCTGAATAGCAATAACATCAGGAGTACTGGAGAACAAGCAGAGAAACTCTCTCGCAAGACTCCGGGTCAAGGTGTCAGGGACCCAACAGGCAGCATGACGGAGGTAAATGGCGACTGTCACCTAGAGACAAAGGCACAGCAACCAACGATCCCGTACAAGACGGGTTGGTACCCGGAAGACACATGCAATGGTCTCCCGAGCCCAGACAGGGGTTTCCAGGGCCCGTAGGTTAGCAACTACGGGAAGCCCGGGCAAGGTGTTGCTAACCGGTTAAGAAACCCGAAAACAAGGGTAAAGATTAATACTGAAAACCCCCGGGACGTGTACAAGCACGGGGGCCTAGCAGAGGGCTGCCAAACACTACTAGTGGAACTATAGCCACACTATGCAGACCCCCACCAGGCAAGAAAATAAAAAAAAAAGAAAAACCCCGCAAAAGTACACCGTCCCCAGAGGCAACAGGAACCGGCCGCCGCGTAGGTGGCAGGCAGTGCAACACCTTGGCGCCCTAACCAGCACAACACCAACTCCCTACCCAAGGCCAAACAAGGGCCCCAAGCCCCAGCTGGCCCCAAGGGCGAGGCAAATGCCGAGCAGCAAGAACCCCTACGGGAGCGGTTCCCGAACGCCCCAGAGAAGATAACCCTGACACGCAAGGGCAGTACTCACAGGGCGCCTAGGGAAGGGAACCCCTAGACTCATGCAGCCCCGGCACTGATGAAATACTCCTGGCCACCGCAAACCACAAAAACAGCAGAGAACGCCACACGAGGCAAACACCGCCAAGGAAATTGAGGCCAGAGAAGCGTGTATCCCGGTTGACACTAGCTTACGAACTGACGGCAGCCGGCGCGGTGAGGTCCGGGGCCCCCCCCTCCCCCTCCCGGGGAGGGGAGGGCTGCGCGGACAACCGGCGCGGCAGTAAAGTGATTGTTTGATTGTTTTCCTTGTGATTGTAGGGAGTTTTTCTACCTCTCTGTTCGGTTTGTTGTAGTTTTCTACCATGTGGGGTTTGTTTTGTTACGCCTACCTTTCTGGGTGCCTAACCCCGGTCGATGGCAGATAAGGAAAACCCCCAACCATATGGGGTTTTCCAGGGCCATTGCTCCCTGAAACCTCTCTGAAGGGGCCAGGTTCTGGCGCTGGTCCCTGGTAGGTCTGAACTCCATAGCTAGTGTCCCGGTCTAACATAACATACATTAGCCCGATAAGCTCCAGGGAGCCGTAGGGGCTCCCCACAGAAAAAAAGGCTAAACTTGCCAGGGTATCAATGAACTTCGAACATTAAGAAACAAGGTCAATAAACCTACCTGATACAAGTTGGAAACTGGGTACAAATGATATGATCAATATATCAATACAAATGCCACCACCACACTGAGGCTGTGTATGCGGCCCTGTAAATACCAGGTTCAGTGTGACAAATGTACAGTACTGTACTCCTTGGTAGTGCTTCAAGTCCTTGTGGCACTACCAAGGTTGTATCCCAGCTTGAGAGGAGTTGCACTGCACTCCACAGAGACATAATATCAGAGAATAACTAATCAACTTTACTGAATCAGCCTCTCAATAACTGATTGTTTCACGTGGTGGACACCCAACACAAGTTGTAGGTTGCCACCACCTCAGACTCTATTATTCCTGCTGGTGCTGACCCAATTGCTAGAAGAGCAATTGAAGGGGCCGTGTTATATAAATTGTGTATACTATATATGCATATGTTGCAGACTGCAAATGGATTATGTGCTTCTCCAAGCACAATATTTATGGTAAATCCTCTTGCAGCAATATTAAACATGTTTGCCACAAATATTATATGAAATTGAATAATTCTTCCCTTGCATATAATAATTTTGCCATTTCTTGCTTGTAAAATATTTCTTACAATTTGCATTGTCTGCTGATATAAATTAGATCTAATGTAGTACTACTGTATGTTCAATTGATTGAAGACTAAATATTATGAAATTTTTCTGATAGCAACAATACTAATGCACACTGTCTTGCCTACAGAACAATTCAACATGTAATGTAACCTCATTTGCCGACACCTACGAATGCCTTTGTTTGCCTGGGTTCAGTGGGTACCACTGTGAGGTAAACATTGACAATTGTGCCTCACACCCGTGTTGGCATGATGGTGTCTGCATCGACAGTGTCAACGACTTCACTTGCAACTGTGAAGGCACTGGGTATGAATCTTAATTTCATTCTATTAGGAAATTAATCTTGTTTAACTCATATCAGGATTTAATATACATTAGTATAGTGTTTTGGAAGTGAATTACATGTTTGATATATTTGATTGGACTAATGTTTTTTCTGGAGGAAGCCCTTTGCTTACTCCCTAAAGCTGAGATAGCTTCCCATTATTTAGTCACATATCGTGTGTGTGTCCTGTTAGCATAATGGAAACCACAGCCACAACCTGGCCCCCTTGAAGAGGCACAGAGAGGATGAGAGTGTTACAATCACCCTCACCAGTAAAGCAACCAGAAAGTAGACAAAACAATACAGACAACTGCATGGTACATGAAACTAAACCACCAAAACACCCAACAGACACTGCAAAAGAATCACTCAGAATGATATGATTCACTTGAAACTGGGTACAAAACACCCCCCTTAGTGTGATGAGCTGCCAACAGATGGTGTCCTGGAGCTCCTGGCATCAAAGTCAGTGACTTTGTGCTGTTTCTGATGCAAGATGTTCTGCATCTGGCCATCCCTAGTCACCTCATCCTAGTAAGGCCAACTTATGCTGGCCATCCTTTAGACTCAGTCTTGTGGCAGTCATTTTACTAGTGTATCATATCTAGTTTTGGGTATTTGCTTCATGAGCATGTTTTCAAGCTGCACTCTTTGAGTTGACTTGGCTCAACATGCACTTAGAGCTGCACATGTTTAGGGCCTTCCTTCTCTAAGTGCTTATTTAGCATTGCTCTTGCACCATCTGGGGTACCTTCTGTGGTACTTGCCTAGTTGTACTTAACTAATTGTGCTTGCAGGGGTTGAGCTTCGGCTCTTTGGTCCCACCTCTCAACTGTCAATCAACTGGTGCACAGGTTCCTAAACCTACTGGGCTCTTATCATATCTACATTTGAAATTGTGTATGGAGTCAGCCTCCACCACATCACTGCATCCCATTTGTTATATGGTGCGTTGGGAAGTTCATTCTTGAGAGGCCAGGCCAGGCCACCAGAATGAAGAGGCTGGTTCAGGGTAGTGCATGAGTCACTGACTCTTCTGCAAGACTTTGCAGCTGTTGGCATTCTGTTTTGTTTTGTTGTGGGGTATATTAGGGTTTGTGCTCTTGTTTATATAGCACTTCATAGACACCCTTCATAGCCAAGTTTATACAATAGGCTGCATTCAATGTCTGTTCTTCTAGCGAATGTCCTTAGTGTCTGGGTGTCCTGCTTGGTTAGTTGCCTTCAGGCTCTGGCAACTTCCCTGCAGGTCTATGGAGTGACTCTTAATGGACCAAACTATCAAGCCCGCTCTCGCTACATGCGAGTTTGAAGGGTGATCGTCTGTTTTGTTACTTGCTGACGATTATGCTGCCTATCTCTGCCATGCTGCCTGTTGGGACTCTGATGTCTTCAATCTAGAGTACTGCAACATTTATATTCATTGGGTCTCTTATCTTATCAGAGCTTGCCTTGGGACAAGAGGCTTTTCAGGCAGCATCTGCTTTGTGGGTACATTTTTCCCACTTGTGGTTTGCAACATGGTGTTCATTTGGATGTCCCAGCATTGACCCCCCATTAGTGTCTTGGGATTTGATTTGATTGGGTTGGTGAATTCCAGCTGGTCTCAATTTGCCCCTCCTTTTCTTTCCCCTGCTGGTATAGTGCACCTAACATTTGGTATTTCTATCCTGGTTCAGGCTCTGAAACTTCTGAGGATTTCAGAGTTGGGCCAGTATTTTTAGCTGTGAACGTCGCTTTACCAACTCAGTGGGTTACCCCATCCACTTTGACAGTGGAGACAGTTGAGTTATCCCTTCCCATCGGAGATGTGTAGCCTTTGCCTTCACAACAGTTCCCAAGGTTCTGATCCTACTCTTGGATATTTCCTGTCTGTACCAGGCATCTAGTGTGAAATATGGTTCAGCTCCTGAATTTTCATAGCTGGACCCTGGGGTTGGTGGGAATGGGTATTTCTAGGGATCTGTGGGTACCTTTCAACAGCTCCTGGATTTTGGTTTCATTTGAAGAGGGTATTTGGCTCCAGGGAAAGGACTACTCCTATTCCCCTTCTTTTTATGAACTTAATTACTTGGCTGTTCCTCTGGAGAGCGCTTTCGTGTGTCAATCGGTTCTGCGGAATTGTGTTTTTCCAGAGGTTTCTGTCATCCCACCTTTCACCTTTGTTGGCATATACGTGTACAGGCATTTTTAGGTTCTTTCTGCAAAAGAAAGTTGCCTTGCTTTCCTTATGAACCCACCCCTCTTTAGAGTTTAGGCTGGCTTTGGTTTTTTGACTTGGGTACAAGGTTCTTGATTCATCCTCTCTTGTTGACATTCTCCTCCTTTCTTTATTAGTAGGTCTTCTGAATCCGGACGCTTGAGTGGCAGAAAGTGATTTCCATCTTTCAGGTGTTCTTAGGTGGTGGTGCTTTGACACTGGTCCGGCAATCAAGCCTAGGCTCGCAGAGCAGAACTCCCAAAACTGGTTTCTGGTTTCCCTCGTTCCCTGTTCCAGGGCTCGGTTCTCTCAGGTTGTCCACACGATTGTCAAATCTAGCCAGCCTCCAGTCTGTTCTCGTACTCATAATGTGCGGAAGTTTCTCTTGCTGCAGTTTTTGGTAAGATGTCTTGGATCGACATTCAGGCACTGGGGTTTTGGAGATCGAACAGGGTCCTGGCTGCCCATTATCTTGTTAACGTTCTGGGCATTTAGCGGACTTGTGTGGCTTTGGGGCATCTGTCGTGGTCAGTTGTCCCATCTTCATCTTGAGGCATGCAGTGCTGCCATCTCACGATAAATCCCTTTTACTTATCTGTGGGTATATAACTTCAGGGAGCCGATGGGGCTCACCAAAGGAACCCAGCGTTAAATATAATGAAACGCCATTTACCAGATTTAGCCCTGGAGGCTCCCTGACACCCTCCCTCTCTCCGGTCGGCGGTTTGTTCTCAGTCTACAAACTGCCGGTGTCAGCGCTTGGGTCGCCTGGTGGGACACCCTTTCCCCTCGTGGGAGAGGGAGGGTTGCTAACGAGCGGGCGCACTAGTTGATTAGATATTTGCTTGTTTGTTGTTGCTTCTTGAGGGAGGGGGTTCTGGGCTCTATTTGGTCTTGGGTTGCAATGTTTTACCAGTAGGGGTTTGTAATAGTTCGCCTACCTTTCTGGGTGATACTCCCGCTCAATGGCAGACATGACTACTCTCACAAAGTGGAGTGCTCATATGCCATTGCTCCCTGTTCCTCTCTGAGGGAACCAGGTTCTGGCTCGTGGTTTCCGGAAGCATCAGAGCATCAGTTACTTCCTCCAAGTAACTGATGCTCTAGACTAATATAGTGCATATCAATCTGTTTGCTTCAGGGAGTCTCTAGGGCTCAACCCAGAAAATGGCATTTCATTACATGCAATGCTGTTTTTTTCTGATTTTTATTAAACTTAGGTAAATAATTTTAAATGACTGTTATCCTCTTTATTCATGGTTTACTATCACCTTTAGTGTAATTTGTCATACAAAAATAAGTAAATGTGGATACTTTACTTTGCAGATATGAAGGTACAATATGTGAGGTTAACATAAATGAATGTTCACCTTTGGATCCCTGCCTCAATGGAGCAACTTGTTTTGATCAGTATGGAGATTATGAATGTGCATGTGTACCTGGTTATGGTGGGAAGCATTGCGAAGTGGTAAGTTAAACTTTTGTATTGTTGGAATGAGCTCTGATTGTTATTTTTAGAGGAATCAAAATTTTGTTGACAAATAATTTGCAATAATTTCCATTTCTATGGTGGCCTCCTCAGTAGTTGTGAGAGGCGTCTTATTTGTTTGCTGTGTATTTTTCTTTGCCCATTTCTTGGAAAAAGTTTTGTAACTTTCACTTGCACAAACACTTCATCTCAGTAGTGGGTTGATTGTTGGATCCCACCATCTTTCTACCTTTTCTTAGTGACAAGTGAGAGTAAAAAGTAAAAAAAAAAAAACACTTGCTCCCAGTAGGTAAAGATTGTCACAGTAACTTGCCATGCCCAACATGGGACATATTGTGCTGATACCATAAGCATGGAGAGCTAATGTGGTGTGTCCCACAGAGAGGTATTTCATTAATTACAATGATGATTTTTCTTTTAGTTGTCATCTTTCCTGATGATGATGTACCCTGTTTATTGAATTTTGGAGAGTGTATTGTGCCTCTTAGTCTTAACACCCTATATGCCAGCTGAAACCTTTTCCCTCCTCTTCACACATGTAATACCACATGATGAGGGTTCTGGTAGTACAGTCGGGTTCATTCTCGACGCACAATTGAGAACTCCGGGTTCGAATCTCGGGCAGGACATAAATGGGTTGGGCACATTTCCTTTCACCTAATGTCTCTGTTCACCTAGCAGAAATTAGGTACTCAGGAGTTAGTCAGCTTGTTGTAGGGTTGTATTCTGGGTGGGGTCTGGTAATTCAACCCTGGGGAAAGGGAGACCTCGATAAAAGCCAAACATGTATGAATATACTCTGGCTTCCTGTCCCCCGACACAGTAATTTATTATTATTTTGTAACTGATTTGGAAGGGTTGGGTCAGACTAATGATCGAGGTAGGGGTTCTAGTTAGTATCTAAGTGTAGTTAAAGGATGAGAGCTATGCTTGTGGTGTCCCGTCTTCACACTACTGTCATATGGTGTTCTCAAACTTCTGACAGATTTGGCATCCACCACCTCACTTAACTTGTGCCAACCATCTACCACCGTTTGCAAAAGTGAAATTTCTAATGCTTTTTGGAATCTTTGTTTCCTTTCTTTGAATCTATGACCTCTTGTTCTTGAAGATGAAGTTTTCAAGAATTCTTTTGTCAGTTTTGTTGAATCCTATCACTGTTTAGCCTGCAGTGTTTATATGACCTTTCTTCTTCTAGCTTTGGTATATTTAACACCTCTAACATCTGCTTGTAGCCCTTGTTTCTCAGTTCCTAAAGTCATTTAGTTGCTTGTCTTTCCAATGTGTCCAGTTTATTGATGTGCTTCTTGAGATATGGGCAGTTTATTGATGTGCTTCTTGAGATATGGGCACCATACAACTGCAGCTTATTCTAATATTGGCTCACAAAGGTCATAAACAGCTTCTTTAGTATTTCACCATACATGTATTTAAAAGCAATTCTGAAGTTGGAAAGCCACTGTTGCATTGTGGAAGTGTAGCATAGGCTCCTTACACAATTATTTGTGCAAGGACCCTATTATTACCAATAACTAGATTTGTTATGTGGTCCTCAGGTGATAGTTTTCTCTCTAGAACCACCCCTAGATCTCTTTCCTTATCAGAATTTGGTAAAGCTTTTTCCACATAATTTGTAAATTATGTGTGGACTGTTTTCTCCTATTCCACATTCCATGTTGTGTCATTTATTCACATTAAATTTCATTAGCCAAGTCTTGCTCCATATAGACATTTGTCCAGGTCATACTTGGAGGGCATGACACTCATCTAAGTTTATCTTTCCTAGTAGCTTGGCATCATTAGCAAACATGTTCATATAATTCTGTATTCTTTTTGTTAGATCATATATATTGAAAATGAACATTTCTGGTGTGAGAACTGCACCCTGTGGTATTCCACTACTAACATTTGCAACGTCTTCTGTAGGACTGCCAAGAGCCTCTTTTTACGTCCAGATAGATGCAGTTAACCCAACCATCTCTTTTGTAAATTTTTTGTAGTTCTATCATACAGCTAAGTAAATTTGTTATACAGGATCTTCCTGTTTGAAAACCATAGTCTTTCTGTTAATTTATTGTTACTCTTCAAGGGTTCTGCCCATTTGGTTTTTAATTATTTTTCTAGCATTTTGACTATCACACTTGTCAACAATACAGGTCTATTATTAAGAGGGTCTTCCTTGCTACCATTTTTGTAAATTTTAATTATGTTTGCCTTTTTCTATGTATCTGCCAAGACTAAAAGAGATGGCCATCTCTGCCTACACAGAGATGGCTAAAAAGTCATTTGAAGTGGGGTGCTGAGCTCAGATGTGCATTCTGTCCTAACCCAAAGTGTTGAGGCTAGCCCCAAATTCCAACCCCCAACTTCGAGCAGACATATAAACATACAAATAGGCGGACACTCCCTTTTCTAGATACCCCATGGTATAGATATAATATTGTGCAGTACGTTTGTTTTAATATTTTAATCGTGACTATGTTTAACATGTAAATTTTGTTAATTATTACAACTCTTTGCTACAAAGTTAACTCTGCTATTTGGCATGTGTTTTTAACAGGAGGTGCATGAATGTTCATCAGACCCATGCCAGAATGGAGGGACATGCGCAGACCTGCAGAATGGTTATAAGTGCACGTGCATGCTGGGCTTTGAAGGAGACAATTGTGAGCATAACATCAATGACTGCTATAATGTGTCCTGCCCAGAAAACTCGTACTGCATGGATGGTGTTAATGAGTATGTTTGTCGATGCAGCCCAGGCTTTGCAGGTAAGGATTAATGGGTGAACTCATTAAGTGGGATGCTTTATTTCACTTAGATCAAAATCTCTGCCCTGGATTTATAAAGAACTCAAATGTTTTTTGTAGGATTTAAACTTTCAAAAATATTTTAAACTAGATTTTTGTTAAATTTTGTCTTTAAACTATTTCCATATTTTGGTATTTTGGTAATGCATGAAAAGAAATTTGTGCCTTAGTACTAGTGATGAAATGTGGGAAAGCTGCAGGAATTAATAACATAGGTTGAGAAATTATTAAATGCAGTAGAAGAGAGGAACTATGGAAAGTTTGCCAGAATGCTTGGGAAGGTGGTGATGTGCTGGATGACTGTGGAAAAAGAGCTGTTGTCATTGTACCTTTACATACATGTAAGGATAACTGTAGTAAATACAAGAACCAGAGAGGCATTAGTGTACCAAGTGTCACAGGCAAGAGGAGACAGATCAGAGACAGTAATGAACACGGTGTGCTCCGTTGTGGAGGAGTGTGTGATGGGTCACACATCTGTATGTATTCAGCTATTGGAGAAGGCATTTGGAAATTTATAGAGAGTATAACAAGGTAAATATTGCAAAGGTAATAGGGATGGGTCTATGAAGAAAAATTTGCATGTATAGACTTGATGGAATTGAACTAAATGCTGCAAATAACTTTCATTCTGGAAGAAGAAATGTGCATGTACTAATGGTGTAATGAGACTGGTCTGATGCTAATGTAGGAGACAGTTAGGAGTACACAAGGGATGTGCTCTGTCATGATTGTTCATTATATATATTACTGAAGTCAAGTTGGATGTCAAGGTAAGAATATTAGAGAAGGGTGTGCATTAATGTGTTATAAGAATAAATGCAGCATAGTATATATACAGCCAGATGTGTGCAGATGGTTCAACTCTTCTGGTTCTCACTGCCAGAAAATGAGTTATATGTATTTACATGAGTTAAAAGTTTTCTTGATGAATAGTATGTGAGAGAATAGGGAATTTTGACAAAATTTATAGTGGTGATGGTGGAAAATGAAGGAAACTGTGAAATAGTCAGACTAATCAAGCAACTTCTGCCAGTTCAAACCATCTACCTGTATAAGAGTGTTAAATAGTTCAACTTACAGTGGCTTAGCATTCTTGGCTGGCCACCTATGGTCTCATATGAATACACTCAATCTAATAATTGTGTTCTGGGACAGGCAGTCAGAATGTATTCAGGTATACAATTACAAATGTTTATTCAAATGAATGTGCATGCAAAGAACATAAGAGTAATGTACATTTGTAGGGAGAAGAGTTACACAATCTATAGAGCCACTATTACGCAAAGCGTTTCTCGCAAAAGCATAAAATAAATAGACAGCAAATTTAGCCAAAGGTGTGAGGTGTAAAACAATACTTAAGAAGAAAAAGGTAGCAAAATGAGAACGTTTGTGGAAAATAACAAATGAATTCATAAAAGGTAACACTTAAGGATGACAGGCATAGACTATTACAATGTAGAGTCAGTAGTTGTAGCAATAGTACAGCAGTTTATTTACATAAAAGGATGTACAGGGTGCTGTTTACAACAGCAAATGGACTCTTTCTCAACATTTTGTTTGGAACATAAACGAACATAGACAGAACATAACATGTTTGGCTTATATCAAAGTTCCCCCCTCCCAGATCAAATTACTGACCCCACCCAGGATGCAAGCCCACAACAAGCTGACTAACCTCTGCTTACCTACTTACTGCTAGGTGAACAGTAACATTAGGTGATAGGAAATGTGCTCAACCATTTCTATCCCACTCTGGATTTGAACCTGGAATTCTCGATTGTGAGTCGTGAACAAACCCAACTGTACTACCTGGACCCTCAGTTATGAGCCTAACACACTTCCTGTCCCAAGTCAGTGGTACAAATCCTGAACATCCAGTTACCATGCTAGCTCAGAATGAAGGTATTTTGTCAGTGGTGGCCTCAAGTAACATCAAACACAAGAATAAATGTTCTGCAATGAATAATTTTTTGACAGGCATTTAAGCTAATTAAGAAAGACATTTGTAGATATGTCGTGAGTGCTGAATTCAGCATTAAAAAGATATGTCTCTTCTCTGGGGGTAACCCCTTGTGGCTCCTTGAAGCTGCTATACTGATATAGTGCTAGACTACAAGGTGTGTCTAGTTGTGGAGTTCTTATTGGCCTACTGTGGTCACCATGAGCCAGAACCTGCCCCCCCCCTCTAGAGAGGCGCAGAGAACAATGACACTATGATGAAATTGTCAGTGAATTTTAATAATGTCAGTTACCACTGGGAAAACAGCCGCAAAGTTGGCAAAACAAAAATGACTACTGCCGGTTACAAGGAAGATCGATGCCTCAAAATTATCAAAAGAACTCCCAAAACAATGTAAATATATGATAAAAAATTTAATCCCATTTACCCCACCTTTCCCCACCATAATAAACAGGGAACTTAAAAACATTCCATGGGAAACTGTTTTAAGTAATAAAAGTCCTACAGAAGGAATAGAAAAACTGACTTCGGAAGCGTATCAAGTCTGTCTGAAACATGTTCCTTTGAGGAAAGCCAGAAAGAGATCCAACGTAGAAAGAGAACGCAGAAGACACTATAAACACAGGAAAAGAATAACGGAACTGCTTATGCAGACACGAATTTCCCGTCAAAGATGGAATAATTTAAATAGGGAGATTGAAGAAATCGAGCGGAAATTGAAACACTCATATGAAACTGAAGAAAGGCAGTTAGAACAGAAAGCAATTCAGGAAATAAAGAAAAATCAAAATACTTCTTCACATATGCGAAATCAAAAGCAAAAACTACTGCCAGTATTGGACCTATTCGTACAAGTGAAGGTTCATACACGGAGGATGACAAAGAAATTAGTGAAATCCTAAAAAAGCAGTATGAGGACATGTTTAGCACTCCAATAAACAACATGAAAGTAGAAGATCCAGACAATTTCTTTATGCGGGATATCCAAACCCCTGTAAATATAACTGATATCAACACGAGCGCACTAAATTTTGAAAGAGAAATTGAAAACATGCCCATGCACTCGGCCCCAGGTCCAGACTCATGGAATTCAATATTTATAAAGAAATGCAAAGTGCCGGTAGCACAGGCACTCAGTATAGTGTGGAGGAAGAGCTTGGACACGGGGGAGATTCCAGATGCACTTAAAGTAGCAGACATAGCCCCTCTACACAAGGGAGGGAGCAAAGCATTGGCAAAGAATTATAGACCAGTTGCACTAACATCGCACATAATTAAAGTATTTGAGAGAGTGATTAGGAGTCAGGTCACCAATTTCATGGAGACCAATGACCTTCACAACCCAGGCCAACATGGATTTCGAGCGGGAAGATCGTGCCTCTCACAGCTACTTGAGCACTACGATAAAGTCACTGAGGCATTAGAAGAAAAACAGAATGTTGATGTGATATACACGGACTTCGCAAAGGCTTTCGATAAATGTGACCATGGCGTGATAGCACACAAAATGAAGTCAATGGGGAATAACCGGTAAAGTAGGACGCTGGATACTCAGTTTTCTGTCAACAGGACTCAGCGAGTAACGGTCAACCATATAAAATCTAGTCCAAGTGCAGTTAAAAGCTCTGTACCTCAGGGTACAGTCCTTGCACCGCTGCTTTTCCTTATTCTCATATCAGATATAGACAAAAATACAAGTCACAGCTTCGTATCATCCTTTGCAGATGACACAAAAATCAGTATGAAAATTACCTCGGCTGAAGACATTGAAAACTTCAAGCTGATATTAATAAGTTTTCGACTGGGCATCAGAAAATAATATGATGTTTAACAGTGACAAATTCCAGGTACTCAGGTACGGTAAAATGAGGACCTTAAACATAATACAGGGTACAAACACAATCAAATGTGCCCATAGTAGGAAACAACATGTAAAGGATTTGGGAATAATGATGTCTGACGACCTAACGTTTTAGGAGCATAACCAAGCAAATATTGCGACAGCCAGAAAAATGATAGGATGGATTACAGAACTTTCAAATCCAGGGATCCCATCACAATGCTTGTACTCTCAAGTCACTGTGCTGTCCCGTCTTGAGTACTGTTCAGTACTCCTTCCCCCTTCAAGCAGGAGAGATTGCTGAAATAGAGGGAATACGAGAACATATACGGCACGCATAGACGAGTAAAGCACCTAAATTATTGGGATCGTCTCAAAGCTCTCGCAAATGTACTCACTAGAGAAGACGAGAGAGATATCAAATATATACACCTGGAAGATACGGAGGGCAGGTCCCAAATCTACACAGTAAAATAACAAGTACTGG
>WNGS01052365.1:9443208-9468204 GCA_020271785.1 Procambarus virginalis
TGCGGTTTACCTCCTGCGCGACCCAGATTATGCTTTGTGATGAACCATGTTCCTTCGTATATAGATTTTGCATTCTGTACTGGTTCATTATGAAGTTCGGAGTTGTCCTGGTTGGCAGACTGCCCGCTCGTCTCATTGGAGGCTTCGCACATGTTCATATCGTCGTTTCAGACGGTGTTGCAGGTTTTTCCTGGGGGGCAAATTTGAGCATCTGTATGCATTTTTGTTCACCCCTACCCTTCCGCTGGATGTTGGTGTGATGAAGTTTCACGTGCAGGTTCCTTCCCTTTCGGACCTTGGTCACGGAGGGATTTGCATACACATTGCTTACACGTCGCTTGCACTATGAAGCTGTTCGCGCCGCTCCTGAGGGATGTGGTTTCACTGTTTATTGCTTCTCACCACGTGTCCGCAGGCGGTGCCGCTTCTTCCTTGGATCTCCTTGTGCCCTGGCTCTTAGGTCATCTTCGCCTTTTTGTCCATTGATGTTGCAGAATCTGCGGTTGTGCAGTATCTGCAGGCAACTTCAGCTAGTTGCCCTCCTATGTCGGACTAGTTAATCCTCCGGGGGCCCATGGGGAGGCCTTCCCAGAGGGGTCCAGCAAAGGCCGAGGTTCTTCTCATTGTGGTAGGCCAGTGGTGCCAGATTCAGGGCAGATGCGCCTTAGGTTCCGTCTTTTTCTGATGGGCGCAAGGATTTCCTTGTCGCCGCTTAGTTCACGTAAGGTGCGTCGGCCCTTTCGCGGTTCGTCCCATTGATGGGGTGATGGAGGGAGGGGGAGGCTCGCTCTGTTTTCTCGCTCCTGGTCCCATGATTCGTGGCCTTTCAGGTCATTTAATGCAGCCTGTGGCGGCGTTGGGTGGCTCCTCCTCCAGTTCGGGGCTGGCAGGGCAGGCCCTTCTCCTGCACTCTGTCGGTCATCTCCGAGTGGTTTGCTTGGGTGTGGTCAAACACCTCGTCTTTCAAGGTGGTTTTCCCGTCTGTTTACGGTCCCGAAACGGGACTGCGTGGACCTTGGGTTCATTCTGGACTTGTCCTGTCTGAACCCTGGGTTTATTGCCCCTCTTTTGAATGACTACTCTGTCCCAGGTCCTCTTCTATTGGAGCTGTGTGCTTGGATGGTGTCCCAGGACCTTAGGACGCATACTGGCTGTCGGGATCGACACCTTCAGGCACGACTGGGTGAGGTGGGGTACCTGTACCCTTTCCCTCGGTAGAACAGCCTCTATCCGTCTTCCTTGTGTAGTTTCCGGGGATCAACAGCCAGGGAGTGTTCATTATTGTGTATTGTTATTATTGTGTATTAATCTAATCTGCTTTGTGTCAAAAATTTCTTGTAATGTACCTGTAAATATTTTTTGTAAATTTTACTGTAATTATTCTACTTAAAATTATCTGTACCTGTAAAGTAAAGTTATAAAGTACCTGTAAACATTTTTTTGTCAATTTACTGTTAATTATCTAAAAATTATCTGTTAGTTTAGGATTTGCCCAAACACTATGCCGTGCTAGTGACTTTACAAGATGTAAAATCAACTTAATTTCTATGTTCTCTGTTAACTCCCAATGTACCTTCTTGTATATAAATAAATAAATAAAATAAATAAATAGGTATGCCAAGAGACCTCCACCACCAACCAGGAGACCTGGTCACAGACAGAGCTGAAAGATATGCTCGGGGAAGTAATCAAAGTGTCACTCAGAAAGGGGCATGTCATTCCACCTAATGATAAAATCCACAGGAGCCATGATGAGGATTCGAACCTATGTGCCTGGTATTCCCAGACCACACACTCTAGACAAAAGCCACGACATGGTAAAAGAATTACAACCTGGGGTTTTGCTGAACCCACAACAATTGCCGAGGTTTTCACTGAAGCTGAACCTGGGTTACACACAATTCCCCCCAAGCACTCTGGCTTCTGTCATTCAGGAATTCTATCTCTGATGCCCCTCTATTCTATCTCTGAAACACAAATCACAGTAACGTGATGTATCAATGAGAAATCCACAAATTGTGATTTTCTTATTGATATATCATGTTACTGTGATTTCTTTGTGTATTCCACTTAATGCCTACTTTATTTTTTAATCAATATTACAAGACTAAATTACAGCATTGAATCTAAACTATTACACTATATTATTCAAGACTGATAATACCAGTCATGTATCTTACTTGAGGTAGACTCTGTGCCAGACATGTTGTTGAGTTGTCTTCCCAGCGTTGTGGTGTATGACTGTCCGTGGTGCGTGAGGGAGAGTACTAGAGCACCGTCTTCTGACACACCAAGTACCAGTGTGTCACCCCCTGAGCCCTCCTGAAGAAAGAAGTACATAATATATTTTGGTGATTATTTGCCTTTAATATATAAATGTGTCATATTCCAAAAGTTGTCTTTCAGCACTCCACTACTGCCTACAGGATGGGTATGGGGTGCATTAATAACTGAAATTATGATCCATCATGTCTTAGTATTAACTTACCAATAATAATATGACGACCATAACATGGCATCGGGGATCGAACCCGGATCCTTACGACTATGAGTGCTGTCCACTTAGCCATCAGGACCCCCTAATGGCCTTACAGTATACAAAAGCCTGTCAGTTTGTATTTTGTCCAGTTTCAAAGGTAAGAAAATTAAAATGTACAGTAGTCGTCTCATATACTGCCTGTACAGCTCTACTCTGCACTGCCCATTACTATACCACAGCCATTTACAAGTAATTGCCTAAGTGTAATTACCTAAGTGTAGTTACAGGATGAGAGCTATGCTCGTGGTGTCCCGTCTTCCCAGCACTCTTTGTCATATAACGCTTTGAAATTACTGACGGTTTTGGCCTCCACCACCCTCACACCTAACTTTTTCCAACCGTCTACCACTCTGTTAGTGATAGTGAATTTCCTTAGATTTCTTCGGCATCCTTGTTTAGTTAGTTTAAATCTATGACCTCTTGTTCATGAAGTTCCAGGTCTCAGGAATTCTTCCCTTTCAATGTAGTGATCATATCACCTCTTTTTCTTCTAGCTTCTAGTTTTTGCATATTTAATGCCTCTAACCTCTCTTCGTAGCTCTTGTCCTTCAGTTCTGGTAGCTACTTAGTGGCATGTCTTTGCACCTTTTCCAGTTTGTTGATATGCTTCTTATTCTTATGCTTCTGCTTATGTTGATGTGCTTCTTATGTGCTAAGTGCAGTCACGTATTTGCATATCACACAGTACTACCCCATAAACAGTACAGCCTTTCGTACTGTAGCAAGTACAGGAATTACAAAACAAGTTAAAGTGTAGTCTATAGCAACGTCATTGTTTCTGAGCTAGGCACAATTAGACAGTTTCTCCTTAAGACACTCTTGT
The DNA here is from genome assembly GCA_020271785.1 of Procambarus virginalis. Lineage (NCBI taxonomy): Eukaryota > Metazoa > Arthropoda > Malacostraca > Decapoda > Cambaridae > Procambarus > Procambarus virginalis. The sequence continues at coordinate 9,446,571 of WNGS01052365.1, forward strand.
TTTATTTATTTATTTATTTTTTTTTTTTTACACATTGGGTACAGGAGCAAATTCTTTCTGGTTCCATTGCAAAGATTCACAGACAATAAGGGGAGATAGACACGGCTGTGATTGCAAACACCATTACAGAAGCAATGATATTTACAAACTGTCCCTTTTGGGTCATACATGCGTTAGTATGAAACAGTACTAGACAAATATTAAATTCAGGCCTTCAAAACCCTATGTAAGCCAGAGCTACGAAATAGTAATCTTACTACCTGTCGGCTGACCTACCAGGTCACTACCAGGTCACCAGGTGAGTACTACCCCAGCACCAGTTGAGGCACACACAAACCACAATTCACTTTGAGTGACTTGCCTGAATTTACCTGGGGACTACACTCTCTAGTGGTCTTAACAGGGATAGGAAACTAGCGGGTTGTCAAAGATCCCTCTATTATTATTCTTGAGGACACTTTCCCAGTTGAATTCTAAAGTGAGCTGGGAAAGTGGCTTCAGAGGGTATATGAGTTACTACCTTATGGGTGATGATGAATCTCAGGTTTTCTTTCCTCCATTAGCTTGTTGAATTTCAAACTGTTGCTATCCTGTGTGAGTTACATGGGACCTTTTAAAGACATTGTCTGAATTATTATCATATGATTTGTTCAGCATTTATAAGGCATCGATGAGATCTGCTAATCTATTGTGCTTTTGATATGGTAGTTATGATGTGCAGTGTTTTGCTGTACATTCAATATATTACATTTTCAGTAGTGAAAACCATTTGCTCTTCTGATTATTGGTGGAGTTTTCATAGATTGCTTTGCATGGCCTTAGTTTCTTAGCTTCCTACTGTACTCTAAATCTAGGTGTCATTTACAAATCTAATATGGTCTGTAATACTGTATTCTAATCAATGTTGATATATATTACAAATAAGGAGTTGGCCCCAAGATAGAACCTTGCATTACTCCACTTAACATTTTTCCAGTCAGATTAATTTCAATTTAGGACTAATTATTCATCCTTATAAACAGTTTCTTTGTACAGTATAGTATACTTATGCTAAAGTGAACCCTTTATGAATGTGGTTTCCAAAGCAATACACCGCAATACAGAATTATTTGCAAATTCAATTAATCACATGAGGCATGATTTGCCATCCCTGAACCTATGCTGATGTTGTGTTACAAAATTCTTTCACTCCAGATGTTCTACTAGCTTTTTATGCACAATCTTCTCCAACTAAGGAACACTGGCTAAAAGGGTGAAGTTACGGGCTCACCATAGCCCGTGCTACTTGGAACTTTGTTCCAGGTAGCGAATCTTTAACAACAACAACAAACACTGGCTAGTAGTTCAGTGCCTCCTGTCTATCGCCCTTCTTGTACTGTATATCGGAGGTAATTCAAATGTCACCATGCCTGACAGCATGGTATTTTCATCTTGATAAATGTACTTTACAAAATGAATATATGTACCCACCTGAGAGAGAAGAGTGCCGTGCCGACATGTTCGAAAACTAAGAGATGTGTAGCCTCTAAGGTTGAGTGTAATGGGCAAGACAACACGTGAAGCACCGGAAAAGTGACCCTCCCGGGCACCGCCTCCCAGCATCAAGTCGCTCGCATCCTCAGCCTCCTCCAGGAAGTCAACCGCCTCACTTGTTACATTGTTCACAAATGCTCCCCAACTCTGCAAAGTAGATTGTGTAGATAATTAATAAATGATAAAGTGTTATGAGATACCGTTTCACTTTAGCATTACATAAACTGCAACCTACAGTCTACTTAGCTCAATGATTTTTTTTTTCAAATATAAATTAATGGGAAACATTAAAGACTTAATTTAATGGGAATCATTTTCAAACTATATGCTACTTGTAAGAAATGTTGCATTTTAAGTGTTATGTTATTAACCACAATACTGTAAATAAATGTAATCTAAACACCTCTGGTAGGAGGTAGGAAACGATCTTAATTACACAAAAAATCCCAGTGTTGAATGTAATGAAAAGCCATTTTCTGGGTGAGATCCGGAGGCTCCCTGGAGCTATCCGGGCTGATATGAATGTATTAGACTGTGGCATCAGTCAAGAGAATAGATTTCTAGGCCCACTGGGGACCATGAGCCAGAACCTGGTCCCCTCAGAGAGGCACAAGGAGTAATGGCCTAGAGAAACCCCCCGTGTTGTTGGAAGCATTCTATGTCTGCCATCAACCGGGTCAGGCACCCAGAAAGATAGGCACCATAAACCCTATCTGGTTAAAAATTTGTTACTGAAAGCCGAACTGTTGGACAGAATTCCCCAAACTAAAAACGAGCATGACGTCACAACCGTCGCCGCTGTCTGCACAGCTCACCCCTCCCCGGGAAGGGGGAAGGGGAAGCTTCAGACCCCCCACGCTGGCTATCCACCACCAGTTCAGAGGCTGGATGTCAAAACCACTAAAACCGCCAACCGGTGGGAGGGAGGGGTGCCAGGGATCCTTCGGGTCTCACCCAGAAAATGGCGTTTCATTACATTCAACACTGGTTTTCTGGTGGGAGCCCCTTTGGTTTCCCAGAGCTACTTAACCAAAGATGAAACAAAAGGGACTTACCCAGGAGGCAGTCACCACTCTCTCCTCAACTCAAAGTCAAGACAACTGGCTGCAGCCACCGACCCAATGCGACACATGCCTAACTAGGGCCAGGAACATTAACTAGGTAGCGAGTGGCCAAGACCCCTGTTCGACCTACAAAAATCCCGTGCCCGAATGTCAGCTCAAGACATTACCAAAGATGGCTGCCAATGCAGCAAACTTACAAACATCATGGGCATGAGGATAGACCGCAGGCTGGCTGGACCAAATAACCCTGCAGACGACCTGGGAGACCCAAACCCTGGAACAAGGAAGGAGGGAAACCGAGTCAACCCAAAGAGCGTCCCCGGCCACGGAGGCCGTGGTGTGCAAGTAACAGTGAAGAGTCGCAACCGGACACAACACATGATGCACCCCCAGCCAAACCAACCAAGCATCAACAACCCAAGAACCCCTCCAGAAAGCAGCAGTAGTCTCATTCTTCGGCAGAAAAGAAGGGGACGGGTGCAAATGAACAAACCTACTACTAAGACCAAAAGAGCAGAAACCTCTGCGCCAGAGAAGAGCATGAAGCTCCCCAACCCAACCCCCAGAAGCCAATGCCAACAGGAAAAGTGCCTTTGAAAAATAATCTTGAACCAAAAGAGCCACCACAAACCAAGGAGAAAAGAGAGCACCAGATCCAATGATCAGGACAGCTCAGTCAGCACATGAGCAGGCCGGAGGTGAAACACCGCACGAGACAGCTTGCAGAATGAAGCAGAAGTAACATCCACCACGAACGCACGCTGAAGCAGCTCCGCCAGCGCCACATGATACAAGGCGACAGTATTTGGTATAAGATGACTGTCCTGAAACAACCATCTGGAGTTGGGTCTGGAGCTCCCCCTTTCCTTTCCGGAGTAGGGGGGAGGAGCTGCACAGACACCGGCGCAATGACAGTTGTGACATCATGTTCATTTGCTCATTTTTAGTTTGTGGAGTTCTGCCCAACAGTTTGACTTTCAGTAGCAAATTTGACCCAGTTGATGGCAGACATAGAAAGCTTCCAGCCACGAGGGGGGGGGGGCACGCGTTTACAGGCCATTGCTCCTCGTGCCTCTCTGAGGGGGGCCAGGTTCTGGCTCGTGGTCCCCAATAGGCCTTGAACTCCATTCGCTTCGCTGATGCCATGGTCTAATACATTCTGTGAGGGTCGGCCAGTTATGCCCTTATGTGTAGTGGAAACATGTTGAACAGTCTCGGGACTCTGATGTTGATAGAGTTCTCTCTCAGAGTACCTGTTGCAACTCTATTTTTTGACGGGGGATATTCTGCATGTCCTGCCATGCCTCCAGGTCTCAGGTGGTGTTATTTCTGCGTTCAGACTTGGAACCAGTACTTCTAATATTTTCCACATGTAAATGATTATGTATCTCTCCTGTCTGCGCTCTACAGAATACAATTTGAGAATTTTAATAAGTTCCAATAATTTAGATGTTTTAGAGTGGATTCTAGTAGTATTGTTTTAGAGTGGATTCTAGTAGTATTGTTTTAGAGTGGATTCTAGTAGTATCTTTGCGCACACTCTTGGTCAGCAATATCTCCGGCTCTGAATGGGGCTGTTAGAGTGCAACAATATTTCACCTTAGAGAACCCTAGTGTCTTAAAAAGTAGTTTCAGTTTTCCTTGTTTGGAAAGTCCTCGTTATCCAACCTATCATTTTTCTTGCAGTCGTGACAGCTTCTTTATGGTGTTATGTAAAGGTAAGGTCTTTTGACATGATTACTCCTAGATCCTTTACACTCCTTTTTGTTCTGTAGTGTAATTTGATTGAGTTTTATATATGGTTTCCCTTTCTTATATATTTGTTTTTTGCCATAGCACAGGAGCTGGAACTTATTTTCATTAAACATAATATTATTATCTATGGCCCATTGAAAGACCTGATTTATATCAGACTGGAGGTTTGCTGTGTCCTCTATATTGTTTGCTATATGAATTGGCATCCAGTTGATATAAGTATCTAATGACCTTGATGTTTAAGTCTTTGCATTAACGCTATGACATTAGTGGTCAGATGATTCAGGTCAGATGGTCAGGTGATATGAATAAGGAGAGAAAAATTGAGACGAATGAGAACACAAATGAGAAAGACGAAAGCAACAAGGAGAAAGATAAGGGCAACACAGAGAATGAATGCAGAAACGAGAAAGTTGGAACAAAAAACACAGAGGTAGCCAAGTCGTGCACGGGTACAAACAATAAGAATACAATAACAGATGAAAGTATTTGCAGGTATTATGCAAAAGGACAGTGCAGATATGGGACCAGAGGCACGGAGTGCACATTCATGCATCAACAGAAATGCCGAAACTGGTTAGGGAAAGGCAGATGTCATTTTGATACAGAGTGTAGATATTTTCACCCTAAGCTATGCAAACTCTCAGTTAATGAGAGAAAATGCTACGATCTTCATTGCCCTGATTTCCACATCAGAGGGACACAGCGCTATATAAGAGAGGAAGTCCAATATAATAGTCCTGAAATTTTTTTAGAGGCAGGCAGAAACAGAGGGAGAAACAGACAGGCAGAAACGTGGCAGGAGTACGGATGGAGAGGGAGAAATGGCCAAGACTGGACTATGGTTCGTCATCAAGCTCACACATACTACACCCCCCAACTACACAGAGACTACCACACTCCCCAGTATCACTTCCAAAACTGGACAAACCATTGCCACAACAACACACCCTGGGTAAGGGTAAAGAGGAGGGAGAACTACCAAAACCTTTCCAGAAGTGACACACAATATGGACAATCATTCATATTTGCAAACATTCAAGGTTTAAAGCCAAAGTCAAGAAATAAAGTTAAGTTCATAAATGGCATCCTATTAGAATCAAACTCAATATTTGGGGCATTCACGGAAACTCATACAAAAGATTACATGGATGGTGAAATCTGGATTCCAAATTATAATTTATATAGATGTAATAGAAAAACTAGGTCAAATGGAGGAGTAGGTCTGTATATTAAAGAGGACCTGGTATCCACATAATTACTAAACTCAACTAATGAGATAGTAGAGGTACTTGGAATTAAGGTAGAGAAACTAAACCTAATTATTATTCTAATATATAAACCGCCAGATACAACGGTTGAGGAATTCACAGAGCAGATGCACAAAATAGAGAACATACTTGATAACCTAGCAAACCCAGCTCCAGATATTATCTTCCTTGGAGATTTCAGTTTACCGAGTCTAAGATGGAGAATGGCAAACACAATATCATAGCAGGGAATGACCCGGGAAAGAACCAACCACAGGTCAGAGATCTTTTGAGATTCTGTGAAAATTCTCGCTCAATCAACAGATTACAGAACCAACTAAGAACGAAAACACACTAGACTTGTTATTCACAAACAATGATGAACTAATCAAGACATTACAATCTCAGATACTACATACTCAGACCATAAGCTCATTGAAGTGCGAACTAGCATAAATAACGGTAGTAGGTCTAAGAGACCCAACAAGCGAGAAGGAATATTCAATCAATTCAATTTCAACAATAAGAGGATCGACTGGGAAAAAATAAATGTAGACCTTGCAACCATTCAATGGAGACGGTCCTAAGCAACAAAACTCCCACACAGACTTTTGTTAGGCCAAAGCTAGAATATGCAGTGGTTGTGTGGTGCCCATATCTTAAGAAGCACATCAACAAACTGGAAAAGGTGCAAAGACATGCTACTAAGTGGCTCCCAGAACTGAAGGGCAAGAGCTACGAGGAGAGGTTAGAGGCATTAAATATGCCAAACTAGAAGACAGAAGAAAAAGAGGTGATATGATCACTACATACAAATAGTAACAGGAATTGATAAAATCTATAGGGAAGATTTCCTGAGACCTGGAACTTAAGAACAAGAGGTCATAGATATAAACTAGCTAAACACAGATGCCGAAGAAATATAAGAAAATTCACTTTCGCAAACAGAGTGGTAGACGGTTGGAACAAGTTAGGGGAGAAGGTGGTGGAGGCCAAGACCGTCAGTAGTTTCAAAGCGTATATGACAAAGAGTGCTGGGAAGACGGGACACCACGAGCGTAGCTCTCATCCTGTAACTACACTTAGGTAATTACACTTAGGTAATTACAGGGAATAGCTCAACTGACAGCTGAAGCTTACAGGCTGCTTGAAGCATGTGCCTATGAGGAGGGGCAGAAAGAGGACCACTCTAGAAGAGAACGCAGACGACTGTACAGGAGAAGGAAAAAAATAACGGAAATGCTTCGGCAGATACAACTATCACAAGCAAGGAAAATAAACCTAAGCTGAAGATCAAAGAAACAGAACAAACGTTGAAGCAATCATATGAGTCTGAGGAAATGGAATTGGAACAGAAAGCTATACAAGAGATAAAGAAAAATCCTAAATATTTTTTCACATATGCAAAATCAAAATAAAAAACCTGACCAGTATTGGACTGTTAATTACAAATGAAGGTACGTACACAGAGGATAACAAAGAGATTAGTGAAATTCTAAGAAGCCAGTATGAGACTATGTTTAGCACACCAATAAACAACATGAAAGTTGATGACCCAGACAGCTTCTTTATGAATGACATTCAAGCTGCAGATAATATAACTGATATTACCACAAACTCGAAAGACTTTGAAAGAGAAATTAACAATATGCCTATGCACTCAGCTCCTGGGCCTGATTCAGGGAATTCAATATTCATAAAGAAATGTAAAGTACCAGTAGCGCGAGCACTCAGCGTAATATAGAGAAAGAGCCTAGATACAGGGGAGATACCAGCAGCACTTAAATCTGCAGATATAGCTCCGTTGCACAAGGGGGGAGTAAAGCCTTGGCCAAAAATTATAGGCCAGTTGCACTAACATCACACATAATGAAAGTGTTTGAAAGAGTGATTAGAATCAAATTTCTAGTTTTATGGAAAACAATGAGTTGCACAACCCAGGACAACATGGATTTAGAGCAGGAAGATCCTGTCTGTCACAGTTATTCAACCACTAATGATTAAAAAGGTGACACCCCAGGGTCAACACTTGCAGCAGAGGAGCTCAGCATATTTCAACAATCCTAAGTATTGTAGTACAGGTGATGATAGTGAGTGGTGTCCCAGAGATCATAAGGTATAGTGCTCTTGAAAAATAGGTGAGATAACAGGAATGTGCTAAGGGAAGTAAAAAATTGGATGAGAAAAGTTGCCCCTAGTGTTTTACAGTGCAGAGAANTAACCCTTAACATGCTCGGGGTCTAATATACTGCTATCCGCACAGGCGCATGTCATTTTGAAAAAAAAAAAATTTTTTTTTTTTTCTAATCTGTTAAGTTTCGTTCACTGATCACGGGAAAAATAAAAAAAAATTCTATTGTACTTACTTTTGTTGCAATAGAGCCGTAAAGTTCATCGATGACGTCACACTCTGCATGTTCTCTCATGCAGTAGACGCCCGAGAGGTGTTGCGCGGCGTCCCGCAACAGCCAGAGTTGCCACAAATATATTTTCGCGCTATTTATTTACAATGTCTAGGCGCATTTTATCCATTTATTTTGCACTAAATTTGTTTCAAATAATGTTTGAACATATTTTGTATCAATAATTGTTGCATATTTGAGTATACACAGGCGCACACATCTGTTTTCAATTACGACAATATAATATGTCATTACAGTCTATTACATTGTATGTTCTGCTTATATTTGTATATATTTACACACACGCACACGCTAACTGCTTATATGTTTACATATTTACACACTCGCACACGCTGTACACACTTTGCAGCACACTTAGAAGTTTTCTAGACTGTGGTAGTCATTGAAGCAGTCGACAGCACATAATGGGATACCACACGTTTCACACCATGTTTGTACTAGCTTCCGTTTCTGGTCTCGACGTGTCGTTGTTTTACACACCAAGCAATCACGTTGGCCTATTGCACGCTTCCCAGCTGGTGGCAAATACTTGAGTCTGTGTGCTAGGAAGCCTTCAGTGTGAGCGAGGCGTGGAGTACCAGCATGCTGCAACAGTGGGTTTATGATGGGCCGCTGAATCCCTGGGACATCTTTTGCAAACTTTCCTAATAACTGTATTGTAGCATCAAATACAAAGTCACGGAAAGTGGGCTTACGTCCAGTCCTCACAAGGTACATGTTGAAACAGTTCAGCATGCTCATGTCCACAAGATGGAAGAACACTTTTTTCGTCCACCTACATGTCTTCCGCACACACTCTGCAGTGCCAATCATCATGTCTGATTTATCAATCAACCTCATGTTGATATTATAGTCTAAAACACAGTTTGGCTTATATAGTGGTGCGTTTGTTTTATGGCTCACTTTCCCACTGTTCACCATTGTTCCATCATGAATTGTTGTCAACAAGTTCACCTCTCGTTTGTCTTTCCACCGAACTGACAGAATTTGATCACATTTCCTTCTCTGACACTCACCAACTGCAATGTCGGTGTCAAACACAGGCATTTCCCTTCGTTGTGGCTTTACTGTACCAACCAATCCGGTTCTATTTTCTAGCAAGAACCGAGCTAGCAAGGGACTTGTATAGTAATTATCCGTGTATAAAATGTGTCCCTTGTTCATCCACGGAGCCATGATGGTCTTCACTACACTACCCGAGAATCCATGTTCGTCGTTACCGGGAATGTCTACATCACTAGCCGAGTACAAAATCATGTGTAACACGTATCCTGTCTCACAATCACAAAGAACAAAAAATTTCAGGCCAAATCGGTTTCGTTTTGAGGGAATGTACTGTTTGAATGGAACACGTCCCTTGAAAAGTACGAGAGATTCATCAACCACCAGCTTCTGTGCTGGTACGTAAAAATCTCTGAATTTTCCAATAACATCGTTCATGTAGTGCCTCACTCGCCACAGTCTATCATCAGGTGTTCGGTCCTGAACACTTCCAAAATGTAAACACCTGAGGAGTATCTGAAACCTGTCTCGTGACATATATTTACCGAATAAAGGTGTTGGCACTGTATGGTCCTTGCTCCAATAGTCACTTATTGCATGTTTGTGACAGTGCTTCATCAACAAACAGAGTGCCAAAAACACATACATTTCCGCAACTGTGGTATTTTTCCAACGCTGCAGTCGTGAAAATTCTGTGATTTCCCTCTCAATCAGGTAAGCAGCATGCAGGTTCGTTTGGTGTACAATGTATTCCATGAGTGGTTCATCATAGAATGCTGTAAAATATTCCATCTCAGCCATGTCCTCACCTTGATTAGGGAAAAGGTTTGTAATCCCTACATCTGTATCGTCAAAGTGAGGAATATTAGGAATAAAATCGTCACCATCACTCCACTCAAGTACACCAGGCGTCCTGCGAGATGCAGATGAAAGACGGCGAGGAAGCGATGCATACCGGCGACCAGGAGCTGAACACCGTCTGCGAGAAGCACGGCGGCTACGTGCACATGAAGTGGGTGCACGTAAGGTGGGTTCTGGTGAGGTGGATGCACGTGAGGTGGATGCACGTGAGGTGGGTGCACGTGAGGTGGGTGCACGTGAGGTGGGTGCACGTGAGGTGGGTGCACGTGAGGTGGGTGCACGTGAGGTGGGTGCACGTGAGGTGGGTGCACGTGAGGTGGATGCACGTAAACACGAGGGTCTTGGTCCCTCATGTGCTGCCATGCGGTAGCGCTTGGCTGGGCGAGATGCTGCTGACGCGACAATTTCTCGCCCAGTTACACCACTGGTACCAGCCACAGGCTCAATAAAACTGTGATCTGAGTCACTAAACCCAGAAAAGGAGTCACCTCCCTCTGACTCGTCATCCTCAAACAGATAATTTCCACAGGAACTGTGAGGTCGTGGTAGAACTGGGGTAGAAACTGGGCGAGGAGGCAAGGGTGAGGGTAGAGGCCTCGCCTTGGCATGGCGAGAATTCTCACTCTCACTGCTGCTGCTACTATCACCCGACAACTGTGTATAATCCTCGTCGTTGTCAGAATCATCAAACACACTTTCCTCACCTTCAGAAAATAATTCGTGGGCTATTTGCTCTGGGGTGAGGGATTGCGTGGTGCGTGCCCGTGAGGCGTTTGACCGTGCGCTCGCCATGGTGACCGTCGCTAAACTGAGGCCTCCCAGGCCTTCGGAGCGTGAGCGGGAATTTTTTTCAAAATGGCCGCTGTTTACTATAGCCCGTGGGCAGCGTATGGGAACCCCAGATACCCGGCGGGACATTCAAATCGTGCGCGGTACCCATACACGTCATTTGACGTGAAGCGCAGTTTACTGGTACAACGCCTAGCACATCATATGACGTGAAGCGCACTTTAAGGTTTAAAGAAATCTAGAATAACCAATTTATTCATTTGAAACCGGATACAATACTAGCAGATTCAGTTGTATTAAATGACATGATAGTCAACAGCAACAAATTAGGCCAAGAATGCTACAACAACAATAAGAGAAATGCTTGTATCATGTACTCACTACAGTCGGTACCATCCGGAAGAGGGCAGACATTCCAAGCCACTCCCATGTGTAGAGCTAGAGGGTTTGTGAGTACAGTGCCAGCTCCCTCAAGAATGCACCCGGTGAAGTTCTGTCCAATGGTTAGTTGTGGGTGGGCGACCACAGACCCAAGTCAATAAGAGGTGAGCTGGAGCTAGTCGTGTTGGCTACCATTACAGTTGATTGGTCCACTCCCATTCGAAAAACACCAAGTTCAAACCTGAACAAATAAATCATTTTATTGAAACAAATATTTTAAATACAACATTCTACACTTCTGATCAGATAACTTTATTAACAGTCTTAAAGGATTTTAACCACTGCACTGCGCAAAGCGCCATTAGGAGCTCGAGAGTCGTGCATTTTTTTTAATTAATGTTTTCATTACTCTTTGTGTTTTGAAATGAAAATGGTTGAGTTTGGAAACATTTTGACATTAACTTTACCTGAACATTTATAAAAACAACAAAAATATGTCCTTGACAATTGCACTAAAAAGTTTTAACCGAAAACAGGTGCATAGTGCAGTGGTTAATGTTTGATTATTTTACTATAAAGATAATTATAAAACATTAAATTATAAGCTGTATATTTAACATTAAATATGCCCAAAATTAATATTAAATTAATAATATTAATATTAATATTAGAGATTAATATTAAATTAATGCCCGAAACGCTATGCGTGCTAGTGGCTTTACAAGAATGTAAAATCAACTTCATTTTTATGTTCTCTCTTAACCCCCAATGTACCTTCTTGTATATAAATAAATAAATACTGTAAATAAATAAATAAATTAATTAAATGTTTTCCTAGTAGGTACTGAATACTTTACAAAACATTTCTAAAACTTCAACCTCTTAAGAAGTAGACATCAGTGGAGGCCTTAAAGGCTTGTCTGTAAGCCTTTCAAAGACTAGTTTTCTGGGGGGAGCCCCGTCGGCTCCCCAGAGCTATCCAGGCTGATAAGGAGTTCTTGACTACTGGGGACCATGAGCCAGAACCTGGCCCCCTCAGAGAGGCACGAGGAGCAATGGCCTATAGAAACCCCTGTGTTCATTGATGCATCACACTATTGTGATTTCTGTGTGTACTGCACAGTTAGTTATCACCTATTATAGCGGCTGGCTCTGTTCCAACTGGGTACATTGTCTTCTTGCTGGGGTTTTCTTTTGTTTCTGTTTTCCTGCCTGGTGAGGGGGGGCCTGCCTTTGGTTGGTTGCCCCCTATCTATACTTGAGGGTCTTTATATAGATATATCTGTGTTCTTGGTGGTATCCCCCTGCTAGGCCCCGGTGAATGGACATGTCCCAGGGGTTCAACTTTTAGAAGTTTGCTCGGTAGTTTTGGGTGCTGGCTTGCAGTACCCAATCTGGGCTTCCCTTAGCATGATACCAAGGCTAAAGGCCCTAGAAAACCCTGCGGGGGCTTTGTGGTCCGATGGATACGACCCTTTAGTCCCCTCTCGCTTCGTGCGAGGTTGGTGGTTGCTCTGCCCCCTTGTCTCAGGGGTGACAATCACCGATTGTGCCTCTGTCATGCTGCCTGTCGGGTCGGTGATTCTTCTGACCCAGAGTCATGCGACTTTTGTTCTTTGTACATGCTCCAGTTCACCTAAGCTATGGGACATAATATGAGAGTGCAGGCAGCAGAGGCATTGCATGCTCGGTTTAGGATGCTGCAACGCGATAGGTTCGTTGCTTTCCCTGGATGCCCTAAGACTGTCCCATTTGCTAATAGGAACCCGGACTTGGGGGCGTTAGTCGCTTTGACTTTGGCTTCGTCCGCCCCTCCTTGTCTTTCCACTTCGGTGGTTCATCCAGTGTTCTTCCCCCCTTGCTTTCGGCTCCAAAATGTCTGAGGGTTTCGGAGTCAGGGCAAGGTTTAGTTGATGTTGAGACTCAGGCGGTCTCAGGGAAGTCCCCTTTAGGGGTGGCAGCGGAGGCATTCGAGCCTAGTACTCCAGCCGGAGCTTCTGGATCTGACCAGTGGGCCCCTTTCGTTCCTGCTTTTTCGGCTGCTCCTGCCTTTTCTTTAGAGGTGGGGATTTGGAGGACGGCTCGGCCCCCGGTCCTCGGGGTGAGGTTCCCAGAACAGGAGAGGGGTTGACTTGGGTGCCTTGGGCCCTGTTGGACCCCACCTGGGTTTTTTGTACCCTCGGAGCGGGGCTTGGTGTTACAAGGCGAGAGGTTTTCCTTCACTCCCTCCTCATACGAATTGAATTCGTACCCTAAGTTTGGTTCCGTGAACCCTAAGCCCGTGGGTTCCTCGGTCCCATCCTTCCAGAGGTTTTCGGCTTCACGCGTCCTATCACATATGGTGCGGGAAGCCCTTGCGGTTTACCTCCTGCGCGACCCAGATTATGCTTTCGTGATGGAACCATGTTCCTTCGTATATAGATCTTTGCATTCGTACTGGGTTCATTATGAAGTTCCGGAGTCGTCCTGGTTGGCAGACTGCCCGCTCGTCTCATTGGAGGCTTCGCACATGTTCAGTCGTTTCAGACGGTGTTGCAGGTTTTCCTGGAGGGCAAATTTGAGCATCTGTATGCATTTTTGTTCACCCCTACCCTTCCGCTGGATGTTGGTGTGATGAAGTTTCACGTGCAGGTTCCTTCCCTTTCGGCTACCTTGGTCACGGAGGATTTGCATACACATTGCTTACACGTCGCTTGCACTATTGAAGCTGTTCGCGCCGCTCCTGAGGGATGTGGTTTCACTGTTTATTGCTTCTCAACTCACGTGTCCGCAGGCGGTGCTCGCTTCTTCCTTGGAATCCGCTTGGGCCCTGGCTCTTAGGTCATCTTCGCCTTTTTGTCCATTGATGTTTGCAGAATCTGCGGTTGTGCAGTATCTGCAGGCAACTTCAGCTAGTTGCCCTCCTATGTCGGACTAGTTAATCCTCCGGGGGCCCATGGGGAGGCCTTCCCAGAAGGGTCCAGCAAAGGCCCGAGGTTCTTCTCATTGTGGTAGGCCAGTGGTGCCAGATTCAGGGCAGATGCAGCCTTAGGTTCCGTCTTTTTCTGATGGGCGCAAGGATTGCCTTGTGCGCCGCTTAGGTTCACGTAAGGTGCGTCGGCCCTTTCGCGGTTCGTCCCATTGATGGGGTGATGGAGGGGAGGGGGAGGCTCGCTCTGTTTTCTCGCTCCTGGTCCCATGATTCGTGGGCCTTTCAGGTCGTTTAATGCAGCCTGTGGCGGCGTTGGGTGGCTCCTCCTCCAGTTCGGGGCTGGCAGGGCAGGCCTCTTCTTCTGCACTCTGTCGAGTCATCTCCGAGTGGGTTTGCTTGGGTGTGGTCAAAACAACCTCGTCTTTCAGGTGGGTTTCCCGTCTGTTTACAGTCCCGAAACGGGACTGCGTGGACCTTGGGTTCATTCTGGACTTGTCCTGTCTGAACCCCTGGGTTTATTGCCCCTCCTTTTGAATGACTACTCTGTCCCAGGTCCATCTTCCGTTGGAGCTGTGTGCTTGGATGGTGTCCCAGGACCTTAAGGACGCATACTGGCTGTCGGGATCGACACCTTCAGGCACGACTGGGTGAGGTGGGGTTACCTGTACCCCTTTCCCTCGGTAGACAGCCTCTAAGCCGTCTTCCTTGTGTAGCTTCCGGGGATCAACAGCCAGGGAGTGTTCATTATTGTGTATTGTTATTATTGTGTATTAATCTAATCTGCTTTTGTGTCAAAATTTCTTGTAATGTACCTGTAAATATTTTTTGTAAATTTTACTGTAATTATTCTACTTAAAATTATCTGTACCTGTAAAGTAAAGTTATAAAGTACCTGTAAACATTTTTTGTCAATTTTACTGTTAATTATCTAAAATTATCTGTTAGTTTAAGGACTTGCCCAAAACGCTATGCGTGCTAGTGACTTTACAAGAATGTAAAATCAACTTAATTTCTATGTTCTCTGTTAACTCCCAATGTACCTTCTTGTATATAAATAAATAAATAAAATAAATAAATAGGTATGCCAAGAGACCTCCAGACCACCAACCAGGAGGCCTGGTCACAGACAGAGCTGAAAGATATGGCTCGGGGAAGTAATCAAAGTGTTACTCAGAAAGGGGCATGTCATTCCACCTAATGATAAAATCCACAGGAGCCATGATGAGGATTCGAACCTATGTGCCTGGTATTCCCAGACACACACTCTAGACCAGGGGTCTCCAAACTTTTCAATGTAAGGGCCACATTATATATTTCCCATATTTATGCGGGCCGAAGGAATAAAAAATGAAAAAAAAAATCAGTGCCAGTAATTTAATTTCCTCAAATATTAAAGTATAAACATAAAGGTATTGTCAAAGTACAGAGAAAAGAATATTGTACAGTGTTTGTGCTCCCTGAAACAGAAGCAGCGAAGCCCCACTCGCCCTCCATCCCCACAATATACAGTTATACACAACTGATTGGTTGTAATGCACAACACATACCTACCAGTACTAGTATCTGTGCGTCACACTATCGAGAGAGAGGAAAACTGACTCGGGCTGAGCGCCACCAGTCAGCAGCCCCAGCTTTAAATAAGTCTGATGCCATTCGTACGATAATTATTTTTTCAAGGCCACCACACAGGGATTTGTTTGGCGGGCCGGATGAAATTATGTGGCGGGCCGGATGTGGCCCGCGGGCCATAGTTTGGAGACCCCTGCTCTAGACAAAAGCCACGACATGGTAAAAGAATTACAACCTGGGGTTTTGCTGAACCCACAACAATTGCCGAGGTTTTCACTGAAGCTGAACCTGGGTTACACACAATTCCCCCCAAGCACTCTGGCTTCTGTCATTCAGGAATTCTATCTCTGATGCCCCTCTATTCTATCTCTGAAACACAAATCACAGTAACGTGATGTATCAATGAGAAAATCCACAAATCACAGTACACAAATCACAGTAACGTGATGTATCAATGAGAAAATCCATAAATTGTGGATTTTCTTATTGATATATCATGTTACTGTGATTTTTTTGTGTATTCCACTTAATGCCCTACTTTATTTTTTAATCAATATTACAAGACTAAATTACAGCATTGAATCTAAACTATTACACTATATTATTCAAGACTGATAATACCAGTCATGTATCTTACTTGAGGTAGACTCTGTGCCAGACATTGTTGTTGAGTTGTCTTCCCAGCGTTGTGGTGTATGACTGTCCGTGGTGCGTGAGGGAGAGTACTAGAGCACCGTCTTCTGACACACCAAGTACCAGTGTGTCACCCCCTGAGCCCTCCTGAAGGAAAGAAGTACATAATATATTTTGGTGATTATTTGTCTTTATATATAAATGTGTCATATTACACAAAAATTGTCTTCAGCACTCCACTACTGCCTACAGGATGGGTATGGGGTGCATTAATAACTGAAATTATGATCCATCATGTCTTTAGTATTAACTTACCAATAATAATATGACGACCATAACATGGGATCGGGGATCGAACCCGGATCCTTAGGACTATGAGTGCTGTCCACTTAGCCATCAGGACCCCCTAATGGCCTTACAGTATACAAAAGCCTGTCAGTTTGTATTTTGTCCAGTTTCAAAGGTAAGAAAATTAAAATGTACAGTAGTCATTTCATATACTGCCTGTACAGCTCTACTCTGCACTGCCCATTACTATACCACAGCCATTTACAAGTAATTGCCTAAGTGTAATTACCTAAGTGTAGTTACAGGATGAGAGCTACGCTCGTGGTGTCCCGTCTTCCCAGCACTCTTTGTCATATAACGCTTTGAAATTACTGACGGTTTTGGCCTCCACCACCCTCACACCTAACTTTTTCCAACCGTCTACCACTCTGTTAGTGATAGTGAATTTTCTTAGATTTCTTCGGCATCCTTGTTTAGTTAGTTTAAATCTATGACCTCTTGTTCATGAAGTTCCAGGTCTCAGGAATTCTTCCCTTTCAATGTAGTGATCATATCACCTCTTTTTCTTCTAGCTTCTAGTTTTTGCATATTTAATGCCTCTAACCTCTCTTCGTAGCTCTTGTCCTTCAGTTCTGGTAGCTACTTAGTGGCATGTCTTTGCACCTTTTCCAGTTTGTTGATATGCTTCTTATTCTTATGCTTCTGCTTATGTTGATGTGCTTCTTATGTGCTAAGTGCAGTCACGTATTTGCATATCACACAGTACTACCCCATAAACAGTACAGCCTTTCGTACTGTAGCAAGTACAGGAATTACAAAACAAGTTAAAGTGTAGTCTATAGCAACGTCATTGTTTCTGAGCTAGGCAATTAGACAGTTTCTCCTTAAGACACTCTTGTTTTATTTATTTATTTATTTTTTTTTTTTTACACATTGGGTACAGGAGCAAATTCTTTCTGGTTCCATTGCAAAGATTCACAGACAATAAGGGAGATAGACACGGCTGTGATTGCAAACACCATTACAGAAGCAATGATATTTACAAACTGTCCCTTTTGGGTCACATGCGTTAGTATGAAACAGTACTAGACAAATATTAAATTCAGGCCTTCAAAACCCTATGTAAGCCAGAGCTACGAAATAGTAATCTTACTACCTGTCGGCTGACCTACCAGGTCACTACCAGGTCACCAGGTGAGTACTACCCCAGCACCAGTTGAGGCACACACAAACCACAATTCACTTTGAGTGACTTGCCTGAATTTACCTGGGGACTACACCTCTAGTGGTCTTAACAGGGATAGGAAACTAGCGGGTTGTCAAAGATCCCTCTATTATTATTCTTGAGGACACTTTCCCAGTTGAATTCTAAAGTGAGCTGGGAAAGTGGCTTCAGAGGGTATATGAGTTACTACCTTATGGTGATGATGAATCTCAGGTTTTCTTTCCTCCATTAGCTTGTTGAATTTCAAACTGTTGCTATCCTGTGTGAGTTACATGGGACCTTTTAAAGACATTGTCTGAATTATTATCATATGATTTGTTCAGCATTTATAAGGCATCGATGAGATCTGCTAATCTATTTGCTTTTGATATGGTAGTTATGATGTGCAGTGTTTGCTGTACATTCAATATTACATTTTCAGTAGTGAAAACCATTTGCTCTTCTGATTATTGGTGGAGTTTTCATAGATTGCTTTGCATGGCCTTAGTTTCTTAGCTTCCTACTGTACTCTAAATCTAGGTGTCATTTACAAATCTAATATGGTCTGTAATACTGTATTCTAATCAATGTTGATATATATTACAAATAAGGAGTTGGCCCCAGATAGAACCTTGCATTACTCCACTTAACATTTTTCCAGTCAGATTAATTTCAATTTAGGACTAATTATTCATCCTTATAAACAGTTTCTTTGTACAGTATAGTATACTTATGCTAAAGTGAACCCTTTATGAATGTGGTTTCCAAAGCAATACACCGCAATACAGAATTATTTGCAAATTCAATTAATCACATGAGGCATGATTTGCCATCCCTGAACCTATGCTGATGTTGTGTTACAAAATTCTTTCACTCCAGATGTTCTACTAGCTTTTTATGCACAATCTTCTCCAACTTAGGAACACTGGCTAAAAGGGTGAAGTTACGGGCTCACCATAGCCCGTGCTACTTGGAACTTTGTTCCAGGTAGCGAATCTTTAACAACAACAACAAACACTGGCTAGTAGTTCAGTGCCTCCTGTCTATCGCCCTTCTTGTACTGTATATCGGAGGTAATTCAAATGTCACCATGCCTGACAGCATGGTATTTTCATCTTGATAAATGTACTTTACAAAATGAATATATGTACCCACCTGAGAGAGAAGAGTGCCATGCCGACATGTTCGAAAACTAAGAGATGTGTAGCCTCTAAGGTTGAGTGTAATGGGCAAGACAACACGTGAAGCACCGGAAAAGTGACCCTCCCGGGCACCGCCTCCCAGCATCAAGTCGCTCGCATCCTCAGCCTCCTCCAGGAAGTCAACCGCCTCACTTGTTACATTGTTCACAAATGCTCCCCAACTCTGCAAAGTAGATTGTGTAGATAATTAATAAATGATAAAGTGTTATGAGATACCGTTTCACTTTAGCATTACATAAACTGCAACCTACAGTCTACTTAGCTCAATGATTTTTTTTTTCAAATATAAATTAATGGGAAACATTAAAGACTTAATTTAATGGGAATCATTTTCAAACTATATGCTACTTGTAAGAAATGTTGCATTTTAAGTGTTATGTTATTAACCACAATACTGTAAATAAATGTAATCTAAACACCTCTGGTAGGAGGTAGGAAACGATCTTAATTACACAAAAAATCCCAGTGTTGAATGTAATGAAAAGCCATTTTCTGGGTGAGATCCGGAGGCTCCCTGGAGCTATCCGGGCTGATATGAATGTATTAGACTGTGGCATCAGTCAAGAGAATAGATTTCTAGGCCCACTGGGGACCATGAGCCAGAACCTGGTCCCCTCAGAGAGGCACAAGGAGTAATGGCCTAGAGAAACCCCCCGTGTTGTTGGAAGCATTCTATGTCTGCCATCAAACCGGGTCAGGCACCCAGAAAGATAGGCACCATAAACCCTATCTGGTTAAAAATTTGTTACTGAAAGCCGAACTGTTGGACAGAATTCCCCAACTAAAAACGAGCAACACAAACACTACAGAACACTAGCAACACAACACTACAGAACACTAGCAACACAACACTACAGAACACAAGCAACACAACGCTACAGAACACAAGCAACACAACGCTACAGAACACAAGCAACACAACGCTACAGAACACAAGCAACACAACGCTACAGAACACAAGCAACACAACGCTACAGAACACTAGCAACACAACACTACAGAACACTAGCATCACAACACTACAGAACACTAGCAACACAACACTACAGAACACAAGCAACACAACGCTACAGAACACAAGCAACACAACACTACAGAACACTAGCAACACAACACTACAGAACACTAGCAACACAACGCTACAGAACACTAGCAACACAACACTACAGAACACTAGCAACACAACACTACAGAACACTAGCAACACAACACTACAGAACACAAGCAACACAACGCTACAGAACACTAGCAACACAACACTACAGAACACTAGCAACACAACGCTACAGAACACTAGCAACACAACGCTACAGAACACTAGCAACACAACGCTACAGAACACTAGCAACACAACACTACAGAACACAAGCAACACAACGCTACAGAACACAAGCAACACAACACTACAGAACACTAGCAACACAACGCTACAGAACACAAGCAACACAACACTACAGAACACTAGCAACACAACACTACAGAACACTAGCAACACAACGCTACAGAACACAAGTAAAACAACACTACAGAACACTAGCAACATAACACTACAGAACACAAGCAAAACAACACTACATAACACTAGCAACACAACACTACAGAACACAAGCAACACAGCACTACAGAACACTAGCAACACAACGCTACAGAACACTAGCAACACAACACTACAGAACACTAGCAACACAACACTACAGAACACTAGCAACACACCACTACAGAACACTAGCAACACAACGCTACAGAACACAAGCAACACAACACTACAGAACACAAGCAACACAACGCTACAGAACACAAGTAACACAACACTACAGAACACTAGCAACACAACACTACAGAACACTAACAACACAACACTACATAACACTAGCAACACAACACTACAGAACACAAGCAACACAACACTACAGAACACAAGCAACACAACACTACATAACAATAGCAACACAACACTACAGAACACTAGCAACACAACACTGCAGAACACAAGCAACGCAACACTACAGAACACAAGCAACAGAACACAAGCAAAGTAGTGTAGTTTATGACTACGAATGTGCGCAACACCTGAGCAGGTGAGCCAATTAGGCCCTTGCAGAGGTGTTGCACAAGTCTGTAGTATTCGGGGGGAGGGTTGTTCGGGGTATGGTTCGGGGGGTCGTGTTCCGAGGGGAGGTCCTCGGGGGCGAGCGTGCGTCGTCCCACGGGTTGTTTTTGGGTCCCCCGTGTGGTGTGTGCGTGCACATGGTCGTCGTCAAGCAGCACGTTTTGGGTCATGTAGGTGTAAGGAAAAAGTATAGGAACAGGTGTGCAGGATGCATAGCTGTAAGATGGAAGCGTATTTAGTATGTAACGTAGAGTTAAGCATGATATGTGGATATATATATAGCCAAAAGTATGTAGGAAAGAGAAGGATATGTTGAGGGCAAAGCGGGGGAGGGGGGTCCTCCTTCCATGGGGGCATAGACCTAGGAGACCGAGTTTTTTTATGTGTACAGTTAGGGGAGGATGTGTGTAGCACGTGAGGGGGGAGAGGAAGTGAAGAGGCCCACCCATGAAGGCCCTAGGCTGGTAGTGGTAGTGGGCCTCTTACTCACATTCTCTCTGTCACGTGTTTAAACAATATGTCTGTGGTATGTAGCAAAAGTTAAGATGTTGGCAGAAAGGACAGTTGACAGTGAGGTGCGTGTATATTACCAAAAACGTGTAACTTTCTCACCATCCCCGCCCGCCGCTATCACCTCCACTTCTGCTTCCTAGGCCTTC